>JACM01001720.1:0-21360 GCA_000787095.1 Periophthalmodon schlosseri | reverse complement strand
TTTTTAAGTGAGAGAACTTGCATAATTCAAGTCTGTCTCTCAAGATCAGAGGCTGCCAAGTATTAAACACTTGAGAAATAAAAAAAAAAAAAAAAAAAAAAAACACAGTAATACTTTTTATGCAGGTCTCAAGGGCATTATATGTAAAAAAAAAAAAAAAAAAAAGAAAACCCTGACATACCCCCCCATACTATTAAGGACAAGAAGGTAACATAATCTGTGTGGTGTCCATTTGTGTGAAGGATGTACAGAACCTGCTGTGAGACCATATGACTGCATGTGTCAGCAGCGTCACACCTCCTCACAGTCATATTCACATCTCACACTGTGTAAGTATAGCAGCACTGGAGGAGATGCTACCAGCAGACGTGTGGAGATCAGGTGAAGGCCCAGTCTGAGATGGTCTAAATGTGGAGATGTGTCAGTACTTAAACAGAGAATAAAAGTGCTCATGGAAAATGGAGTGTTAACAGCACCCGTCTACATGGTGCAGGAAACTGAAAAAAATGTGATTTTACATTCCATAAACATGACCTATCTGTGCCCCCAGATACCAGGCAAACATGTTCAAATCAAATATAACTCTTACTGATGTTTAACTTGTTTATGTTATAATTTTATGTTTTGTTTGGCAAGACAATTATCCAATCAGAACGCAGAATGAGTCTTAAACGAGTCTCTCATTTGGGTTGCCAGTTTCAATGCTAAACTTCAGTTGGTTTAAACCTTAAATGCCTCTCTCGGAATCTTCATTACCTAAACTCCAGCACCTACAGCCAATCATTAATCAGTGCTAGTGCAGCCTCTGCTAATGCAGTATATGCTGTCCATATACTGAGAATGACAAAAACTTGTATGTGTCCTTTATCTGCAGGATAACGCTCTGGCAACCCAGGTTTAGTTTTGATTGTAGTACCTTTTAAAAACTGTAAGAGCATGGGCTGCATACAATCAAAATTATGTTTTGTGGATGAATATTTATGACGCTAGTTAGCCTGCAAGTTTTCAACTCTTGTTACATATTAATATTTTTTATATTTCATTTTAAAACATGACTAGTGTCTCCCTTCACTAAACAAGAGACCTAGGGCATTCACACTTGCACATAGACCATATCAGAATAGGGACTAAACTGAGACAAATTTCAGAATTAATCCTGGACTAGATCAGAACTAAACCAGGACTAGAGCAAGACCAAATCCGGCCTACCATCCAGACTAAACTGGACTCCAACTAGGACACAACAGACACAAGTGTGAACACACCCTTATCTCTACTTTTCACAAGACATGATCCAACTTTCACCCTCACCATTCTTCAATCTTCTATGTAACATTAACTCTCGCTGAGTTCTTCCCACTGCCTAATTGCCCAACATCCTTTTGCACACGTCCCTCCGGAGCAGCAGCAGAAGTGTATCCTCCTCTGCACCGGCTCTATGGGACCAATGCTTCTCCCAACATCAAAGCATCTTTAACAAGCCAACATAATAAAACATATCTCTGCCTCCCCCGCACTCCGTCTGCAAAACCCACTGTACGCTCCTTTAGAGAGGCACAATTAGCCCATTACACTGCCAGGATAAATATCATTAGGAGCTATTCTGCAGTGCTAATTAATTTACGGCGCGCAGAGAAAGACGGCAAACACGGGAGTAAAATGGGAGCGCATTCATTTAGTGTGCCGTTCATTTGCAGACCACCCGCTGGGACTGAGAAATACCCCCAGCCCCACTCCACAGCACTGTGTAATAATATGGAACAAACACAGAGGTGATTAGCATACGAAGCTAGCGCAGGCCTGGCTCAGACTGCAGTGGCTCGGGAGGGTTTAGGTGCTCATTAGCAGTGCAGGGGAACGCAAATTATAGATGTGTTACTATTTCCAGGCTTTTAAAAATCTTTGGGACGAAACTGTGTTTCAAGCAAGATAACATACATAAGGATTGTAACAGCTAGTCAGAATAATCACTACTAGTTATAGTTACTAGTAATAATTGTTATCTGGGCATTTGCTAGGTAACAAGCAGAGGTGGTCAGAGTGGCCAAAAAAGAGTAACGTTACTTCAAAATAATATTACTCAAGCAGAAGTACAAAGTAGTGGTCCAAGAAATTACTCCAGTGAAAGTAAAAAGTATTTGGGGAAGTTACTACTCAAAGAAAAGCAACTTAAAGAGTAACTGATTTATAAATTACAGTTAATGTAATTGGAAGGACAAAAATTTAATAATGCACAAGATCTGGTATTTTCAAAGGAGAGACATAACTCATATCTAAAGGAGCTGCAAGAAACACAAATGTTCAAACCATTTCATATTGTCAACATAAAGCTCAAGTGGGTTATTATGCACTTACTCACACTGAGAAGAGGAACCAAAATGTACAAGTACTGTTACTTCAATAAAAAAAAGTAGGAGTAAAAATATGCTGCTAGAAAAGTACTCTGAAAAGTACAATTTCTTTAAAAAAGTAAATGTACCAACCTCTGATAAAAAAGAGATGTTATCAATTTGTTATTGGATCATTATGAGACAAGATGAACACAGGAACTGTACATTTTATAATTTATTTTTTTTATTTTTTATTTTTTTTGTGATACATCAGGAAGTCTCCATTTGGATGTTGTTTTATTTTTTTCAGATCCAGTTTCATTAAACACATGTAGCTACATTAGCATCAATAACAGTAACATTAAAAGTCAAAGTTTTAGAACTGATTCAGTTCTTGTTTAGTCACAGTTTAGACCTGATTATTTGTAGCACACATTGATTCTTGTTTAGACCTGCATGTTTAGACCTAGCTTAGTAATCAAGAATCACATGCATTCCAGATCATCTTATTAGAGCTATAATCTCTAGGGTTAGAGACAGGGTGCCCCCTCCCCCAAATCCTCCCTCACTAGAATCCTGCACTCTTTATCAGACTCTATAGTACCTCATTCACGGAGCGATTTGGACATTCAGTGCACAAATTTCTACGTGACTCAAATGTATTTCTGTGGTCAGTATCGAGTGACACACTTGTATCTATGGACTAAGAATATTCCAGACACACTGATGGACTCTTTGCTTTTTGCCTGAGAGGGAAACTAACAATCAGTTAACAGCTCAAGTCATAGTGGCTAGCGCTAGCAACTGTACTTCAACATAATTTATTAAAGAAGCACGGGTCTGCAGTGCCTTAAAACAGGGCTTCAGCTGCTTTCTTTTGTGTTGTGCCTCTGTCTGCTGTTGTTCTACACTCTCTCAGTGCACTGTGGTCTATCCACTTCTGTTGTGATTGGCACTTCCACTTAAGTGGGATTCACATTCATTTCAGTGGAAAACTGGAGATTGATTTGTTTGTGTAAAATTTTCACGTGTCCTCTTTCTCTGGGAAGCTTGAAATGGCTTTTTAGTCTGTATAGAACTTATTTACTGTTATTTACTGCAGCCCTATGCAAAATCACACAACTTGAATGAGGTAACTGCTTATCAAGGTGCATTATGGGTAATTCTGAGTGCACTATTTTTTCACCAACTGGACATCTGGACAGCACTACACAATGGTGTGATACTATATACTCTATAGTGCACTTTGTAGGGAGTAGTGTGGACACTGGAAAGCAGCTGGTGATGTAGTTCACTGCTGAGGACATTTCACAAGAAATGTGAAATCTTTGCGATTTACTAATTGGACCATTCAAACTGCACATTCCATTTGACAGCAATTACCGTGCAGCCTTATTAATTGGTTACATTTTCAAGATTTTCAAGGAGCTGTTTGAACCCTGCTTAGGTGACATCCAGTTTACACCCGCACCCCAGCACCCACGCCCCCCAAGCAGCCTGCAGCACCCCCCTCTGCCCCCTCGATCAAACAGCGCCATGTGTTACACCGTGGTGGAGTTTATCAAAGAGAAGCAGGCTGCCACAGGGCCACAGCACACAGTACAGAACAGTACACAGCAGTGAAGAGGCTGCTGCTTTAATTATGATGTGAACGGAGCAGCGCCCATGGACACAACGCCACTGTGTTGTTTTGAACTGGAGGTTTTAACAAGGGAATACTGAGAAATGTGTTTTTATTTGTGTCTTTGTAAATGTATGTGGTGAAAAAAGTGGGTTATTATGCACTGAGGAATGGTAGGTGAACCATATTGACAATGTGTCCTCTACAATGTGTCCTCCGTCTGCAGATTTTGAGCCAGAATCTTGGTGAAGAGAACAGTTGGGAGGTTAAAGAGGGGGCATTACACTGGGGTATTTACTGCTAACATATTTAGATCACCATGTTATCTCTTATTGTTTTGAAAATAGTATATTCACCGAAAACAACATATTAACATGTTAAATAAGTTTCAGTTTCATTTTTGACTGAGTCCCCCCTCCATTTGCTCTCCGTACTAAGTCACTCCCCTTTCAGAGCACTGTCACAACACAAGCGTGCAGCCCGCTAATGAAACTACTGCACATCACATCAGGTTTGTCAAGTTGTAGTATATTGCTTTGTATAATGGTTTTGTATATTGATTGCTGTGCGGGGGCATGGGTGATGTAGGTTTGTGGGCGGAGCTTTGTACAGGCTCGTAGAGCTAACCGTAAAGAGGTTTTGAATGGTGTCAGGGAGAGACTGCTAGACTACTGAAACATGCATGGATGACATTCATGGTAGAAAGCTCCACAAAGTTGATTTAGCATAATATATAGTATATTTAAGGATATGTCACCCGTCATACAAGATGTCTATCTGTGTAATCCCCTAGATGCCAGATCTGAGCCACAGCAGAAATATTCAATTATGTCCAAAGTTTCAAAGACTTCACTCTAAAACTTTAGTCCAGTAACAAAACTGAATGTTTCTTTTGCCACCCGTTGTACAGGCGCAGTAAGAAGGTTATAAGGTGTAATGAGAAATAAAAACAAGTGTCTTGTTTCTCTGACTTCACCCTTTTCACAGCTGGTGCACTGCTGTGACCTCACACAACTACACCTGTATGACAGGTGACACCTTTGTTACTTATTACACCAGTGTGACAGGTGACACCTTTGTTACTTATTACACCTGTGTGACAGGTGACGCCTTTGTTACTTATTACACCTGTGTGACAGGTGACACCTTTGTTACTTATTACACCTGTGTGACAGGTGACGCCTTTGTTACTTATTACACCTGTGTGACAGGTGACGCCTTTGTTACTTATTACACCTGTGTGACAGGTGACGCCTTTGTTACTTATTACACCTGTGTGACAGGTGACGCCTTTGTTACTTATTACACCTGTGTGACAGGTGACGCCTTTGTTACTTATTACACCTGTGTGACAGGTGACGCCTTTCTTACTTATTACACCTGTGTGACAGGTGACACCTTTGTTACTTATTACACCTGTGTGACAGGTGACATATCTGTATTACCATTATACACCTTTATTTGCCCCTTTATTATATTTGATATATTTGTGTCACAGCAGGTTCACCTTTAATGAAGATGGTATGTAAATACGTAATGACCAATGTAATTGTAACCATTGTAATTCCCTGGACTGCTACATGAAAGTGTGGGCTGTAGTCTCACTGTAGCAGAATGGTCTGATCTCCATGTTTACGTCATGTTTGAGGACACAGGCTCAGTGATGTTTGTGGTGTGTAAGAAAAATGGTGTTCAAGTTATGTAGTGCTTTTCCACCTTCAAGGCACTTAAAGCGCTTTACATCAAGGAACCACTCACGCATTCACACACACATTCATACACCAGTGTATACAGACACTAGAGGTGAGGTGGGTCTAAGGACACAACGGCAGTATTGATCTGTGCGAGCTGTAAACGCACCTCCAACCTGTGGGACAATGGATCTAACCGCTGTACCAGTGATGTTTATGTCAGCAGGATTTGAACCGCCAACCTTCACATCAGAGGACGAGCACTCCACCAATGGAGCTACTGCTGTAGGAACAAACATCGTGGTTTATGAGTTAAAATGGAAACATATATAACACAGGACTGAGAAGCAGCACAGATTTCTGCAGAATTGATTTCAGGTAAAAGAAGTGATATATTTAGTTCTGAATGATGCAGAGATGTCTGCTGCATTTGAGAGACACGTGATACATGTGGTTGGACTGTCCCAAGTTAGGGCGGTGGCTGGACACCCTTCATGGTGTTCTGCATTCGGACAGGATGGAGGAGGGACTGACTGCTCACACAAGTCTCACAGAGTGGTGTCCATAACTCAGATGAGCGTCCTGTCTGTCTCGCTCTCTCTGTGATGCATTGTTCAGCCATAGCCTCCTCCTGCAGACCAAGCCCACACTCACACTAAGCAAACATTCAAAATGGCCGCTGTGCACCACTCACACAGCAGTGGAGTTTGCACAAGAGCGGTCCATTCTTCAGAGGCAGATAGTGATGATTTACAAGCAGCACGAGATAGCTTAGAGGAACAACAGGTGCAGGCTAAGCTAACGGACAAGGTTAAGCTAATGTTGACACAGTTTAACGATGCAGAGGTGGAGGAGAGTCTACTAAAAAGTACTCAAGAAAAGGACGCTCAGTGTTCAAATAAGGAAAAGGTTTCAACATTTACTACCACTACTGTTACTGTCAAATGCCCAAAGAGTGTTGTGAATGAATCAGTTTAACAAGGTGAATGTGTTCACTCAAGCACCAACCCATCGGACAAAAGTATATACATCTAGAATATAATATTTGTAGCTGATAGCAAAAAACAGTGATGGTGATTGTCAAAAATACTGTGGGTATTTTGAGTACTGTCATCAAGACTGGTGAAGGAGTATGGATTTTAAAAACACGAAGGAGCTTTGTAATGCATAATCCACAGTATGGGGCAAGTTTAACACAAAACGAGAGGGAGCTCAACTGTCAAATGTACCCTTAACCATAAAAGACAAAAGGTTTTAGCTGTAGCATTAAAATAACTTTGTCCAACAACGCCACTCCAGTTTCACCTGGAGACCAAAGCCCTAAGGTACACAGATAAGTATATTGAGTAGAGGACAATAGGTTCTATTTGTAAATCCTACTTTGTTATTACTGTAAATTATTACTTCAGTTCAGTGGACACAGAGGATCGTCAGACCCTGGACAGGTTTTCAGCATTCTTCAATGAACAAAAGTTGGCCACTTACAATGACAATGAACTGTAATGTAAATAGCTAGGGTCAGTCTTTGTTCTTTCTCTCCTCCTCTACTGTTAAAACCATGAGTCCATTCATTGTCTGGAAGACATAATAAGGACAATCCATGACGCAGTTGGTCTATAAAGAGACGAGGCAGCGTGGAGGGCTGGACACAGGCTCTTCCATCTAAAAATGGTTTAACAAAATTATATAAACATAATAAACAGAATATAAGCTGATGAAACCTACAAGAGCTAAACGCACTGATTACAGGCTGGACTATAATTACAGCTCCAGGATAGATGCAAGGCCCAGACCCAAAGGGCTATCAGGGACACACCCGACCGACAGCGGCACTCCAGAAAGGGTTTACATTAAGGCCAATTCAGATATTAACACGATTATTGTTTCGTACCTGCTAATACAAAGCGTGAAGCCAAGGCGAACTAGCACCCGGAAGTAAACAAAAGCCAGAGAAAGCTAAAGAACAAGATTTTATAGTACAGGGTCTGGCACCCCCAGTTGGCAGACAGGGTGAACTACCCAGTCCTGTCACACAATCATGGGAAATCACCCAAATAAGACAATAATAACATAGCAAAAGACATATGTGTATGCCTATAGCTCCATACACCTTCACTAGAATCATTTGGATAGTTTCAGCTCTGGAATAGCCCATCTCTACTGAACTAAAGGTGAAATGTAGCTGTTAACTTGAAAACTACCACTACATGACATCACAAGGTGGAACAGAGCATTTTGAGCTTTAGGGAGCTTTAGAGCTTTGCAAACAGACAAAAATATTTACTCAAACATGTGTGAATGAAACAAAACACAACTCCAGGTATGTTTTTGAGGAGGTAATAACATTATAACATGATTTAAAGCGTACACTTTGTCTACTGATGGTATGATGCTACTACTTTTACTACTATTACTAATACTACTAAGTTAGATTGCATTTCTACTACTACAAATTCTCTACTACTACTACTACTACTAGTACAACCACTTCCCTGCTATTACTGCTACTTTCATTCAAATGTGCTCGTTTCTACCCCTTCAGTATATGCCGATAGCTGTCGTGTTTACATAGTGAGAAAGTGCTTGGAGGTGCTTGGAGGAGCCGGGGAGCGTCGATAAGCACTCGGCCTGGCAGAACGTTTCGATCTGCGGGTCAATAGTTCCAGTGGACTGCAGTTAAAGAGGTGAGAGCTGGATGATTACTGCTGTAGATTACCCCCATGCTGCCCACAGTCCCCAGGGGGCGCTGTACACCTGCATCTGAGATCAATCAGGTCTAATCAGGGAGACAAGGAGGAGCGGGTGTGTGGGGTTGTAAGTTTGCTTTTAGACAGTATAACATTATTTAGGTATTATAATTGAATGGGGCGGCAGTAGTGTAGTGGTTAAGCATTCACAGGTAACTATAGGGTTGCTGGTTTGTATCCCGCTAAAGCACATATGGTCGTTTGTCAGACTCCCTTTACCCACTACAGTTATAGTAATGTGGTTGGTAGAGACGGAGAGGGCATCTGATGTAAACATATGCCAAACAACCTGTAGGTTTGCTGCATAACATTAAAGAGGGTATATATTTAACTTCTATGTGGTATTAACTGCTAACACATAACATATTTAGATCACCATGTCACCCTTTGCCGAAAACAACGTATTAACATGTTTTATAAGTTTCACTTTAGATTTTGATGGGGGGGCTTTAATCAGTTTGTGATGATTTTACATTCTGTTCATTGTAAACCGCAATACTAATCTAAAATGACGTACTACTAGAAACAGGTGCATTGACTTCCTGTTGATTGTGGCATTTCACTTTAACAAGCAGCAGATTTTCATAAATGTATTCTTTTTCACCACTCCCTCCGTCGCGTCTCGAGAACCAAACATGATCGTCCAATTAGATTTGTTTATTTCAGTGACGGTATGAAACACCCTGTATGGCTCTGAATGTTTTTAAATACAACCCCAATTCCAATGAAGTTGGGACGCTGTGTAAAACTTAAAAAAAAAAATACAGAATACAATGATTTGCAAATCCTTTTCAACCTATATTGAACTGAATAAACTACAAAGACATGATAGTTAATGTTCAAACTGACAAACTTTATTGTTTTTATGCAAATATTAACTCATTCAATTTGATGCCTGTAACATGTTCCAGTAAAGGTGGGACAGGAGCAACAAAAGAATGGGAAAGTTGAGGAATGCTTAAAATACACTTGTTTGGAACATTCTACAGGTGAACAGGTTAATTGGAAACAGGTGAGTGTCATGATTGGGTATAAAAGGAGCATCCCCGAAGGGCTCAGTCATTCACAAGCAAGGATGGGGAGAGGTTCACCACTTTGTGAACAACTGCGTGAGCAAATAGTCCAACAGTCTAAGAACAACGTTTCTAAACGTACAATTGCAAGGAATTTAGGGATTTCATCATCTACGGTCCATAATATCATCAAAAGATTCAGAGAATCTGGAGAAATCTCTGCACGTAAGTGGCAAGGCCAAATCAACATTGAATGCCTGTGCGAAAACCAACATTGAATGCCCGTGACCTTCGATCCCTCAGGCGGTACTGTATTGAACAGACATGAATGTGTAAAGGATATTACCACATGGGCTCAGGAACACTTCAGGAAACCATTGTCAGTTAACACAGTTCGTCGCTGCATCTCCAAGTGCAAGTTAAAACTGTACCATGCAAAGCGAAAGCCATATATCAACAACACCCAGAAATGCTGCCGGCTTTTCTGGGCCCAAGCTCACCTGAGATGGACTGATGCGAAGTGGAAAAGTGTACTGTGGTCTGACAAGTCCACATTCAAATTGTTTTTGGAAATTTTGGATGTCGTGTCCTGCGGGCCAAAGAGGAAAAAGACCATCCGGATTGTTATCAGCGCAAAGTTCAAAACCCAGTATCTGTGATGGTATGGGGGTGAGATAATGCCCATGGCATGGGTAACTTGCACATCTGTGAAGGCACCATTAAAGCTGAAAGGTACATACAGGTTTTGGAGCAACATATGCTGCCATCCAAGCAACGTCTTTTTCAGGGACGTCCCTGCTTATTTCAGCAAGACAATGCCAAGGTACATTCTGCACGTGTTACAACAGCGTGGCTTCGTAGTAAAAGAGTGCGGGTACTAGACTGGATTGCCTGCAGTCCAGACCTGTCTCCCATTGAAAATGTGTGGCGCATTATGAAGCGCAAAATATGACAACGGAAACCCCGGACTGCTGAGCAACTGAAGTTGTACATTCAGCAAGAATGGGAAAGGATTTCTCCTGCAAAGCTTCAACAATCAGTGTCCTTAGTTCCCAAACGCTTGTTAATTGTTGTTAAAAGGAAAGGTGATCTAACATAGTGGTAAACATGCCCCTGTCCCAGCTTTATTGGAATGTGTTGCAGGCATCAAATTGAAAATAGTTAATATTTGTCCCAGCTTTATTGGAATGTGTTGCAGGCATCAAATTGAAAATGAGTTAATATTTGCATAAAAACAATAAAGTTTATCAGTTTGCACATTAAATATCATGTCTTTGTAGTTTATTCAGTTCAATATAGGTTGAAAAGGATTTGCAAATTATTGTATTCTGTATTTTTTTTAAGTTTTACACAGCGTCCCAACTTCATTGTAATTGGGGTTGTAGTTGCATAAGTACAGAGCAGAGGGTGGAGACAGGGGACTAAGGGGTAGGGGAAAACAGCATTTTGTGAGCTTTCTGTATTTGCCTCTATTTGATTGCAGGTAAATACAGAATTATAACATGATGACAGGCTCATAGAAGTGAACTTCACACAATATGTCCCTTTAGATAAACACTGAAATACCAGTGAAGTATACGAAGCAATGAATCATACATTTCTGCACAACCTACATGAGGGTTTTTTTCGTTCTCCTGATGTGAACGACTAAACAGGAGCACAGTGAGCCCTCCTGTCTGACAAAGCTCCTCTCTGTCAGCTCAGTGCAACCGAGTGTGTAAAGATCCACTGCTGAGCCACCTGATGCTACTCTCTCTCTCTCCTTTGCTGTTTCTCTTATCCTTTCTCTCCCTCTCTCTGTCTCTATCTCCTTCTGTCTCTCTCATCCTCTCTATCTATTTCCCCTGCCCCTTCTCTCTCTGCACTCTCTCTTTCTCTCCCCCTCCCTTTCCTCTCTCTCTCTCTCCCTTTCTCCCTCTCTCTCTGCACTCTCCCTCTCCTCCTTGATGTCATGTTCTGCCCATCCCTCTCCTCTCTCTTTCTCCCCCCTCCCTTTCCTCGTGACAAATCCCTCGTTTAGCTCAGCTCTGGCTCTGTGTCTCTCAGAGGAACAATGCCACCAGGCGGCCGTTCTCTCTGTCAGTGCAAACAGCTGATGTTTACACACAACATCCTCGCTCAAATCAAGTCTCCATTACAGACACGGTGCCCTGTAAGAGGTTAGCGCTCTTTGTTAGCCACACCACAAGAAGAGACTCAGGTATCTGTCTAAAGTGGGACTAAATGCCTAAAACCACATCTCAGATAGAGCTTCTAAACTGGGCAGTACCTGGAGGACTAAAGACGAGAGTGAGGGGGAGGAAGGTCGAGGTCTGAAGGCCTGAAGGGAAGAGTGAGGGCGGAGGAGGGGCGGGGTCTGGAAGACTGAAGGGAAGAGTGAGGGGGGAGGAGGGGCAGGGTCTGTAGGACTAAAGGGAAGAGTGAGGGGAGAGGAGGGGTGGGGTCTGGAGGACTAAAGGGGAGAGTGAGGGGGAAGGAGGGGTGGGGTCTGGAGGACTAAAGGGGAGAGTGAGGGGGGAGGAGGGGCGTGGTCTGGAGGTATAAAGAACAGTGCGATGGGTCTAACGGGTATCCACACTTCAAACTCTGCCCTTGCAGCCAGGTGTTTGTAATCAGAAACATCTGGTTGTAATCAGGGCAATCTCTTGTAATGCCACCAAGTACTTGATATTGCAGAGGCCACTGAAGGCAGCACAAATTTTTATGTCATTTATTAGCAGAAACTTGCAATAATGCTGTTAAAACACCACATTACACAGTTAAATAGTGAACAAAAGTTGATTCATTAGTTCCACTTTAAACTGAAATGTATTCAAGCTGGCTTAGTTTGTGTTAGATGCCTGGATTGCCATAGAGGTCACTCACTGAGCTGCAGAGGCTGCACTAGCACTGATTCCTGACTGGCTGCAGGTGCTGGGGTTTAGGTAGTGACCATTAAGGCACCATCACACTTGTCCTTTTTTGTAACACAGTCAAGAATCCCAATGCAGACTTGTGTGTTTGGTCCTGTTCTAATCCGGGTTTAGTTCTGGTCTAGTCCAGATATAGTCCAAGGTTTAGTCCCAGTTGTAGTCCCAATGTGGTGACTGTGTAAGTGTGAATGCACAGTTCCAGCTGACTTTAGCCAGCTTCTGGAAACCAAAAGTTAAACCAAAAGATAATCTTGTTTTCTTTTTTGGAAATTGACCTGAGCTCCAAATGAACATAACGTTTCTATGACATCCAATGTGCTTGTAATTAAAAATAAATCTGCATTACAGCTGTTATCACTAAAAGCTATATTTGATTTGAACATGTTTACTTCGTATCTGGGGACACAAATGTTTAATGTTTATGAAATACAATTTCTATAAACCCTCTCATGTTGTCATTGTCATGTATTTTTGGCTGCATGTTTGATTAATGCCACCACTATTCAGAGCTAAACTGAAAAAGATTATTTGAGCCAAGTTTTTGTTTCATGTGGATAGACCCAGAAATGACAGAGATATTTAAGACTTTGGAGCTTTCTACCACTTTGTTCCCTCATCAAAACATGCCTGAAGAGGTTTTAGATGTCATCCATGCATGTTTAAGTAATTTAGCGATCTCTTACACTGTTAGCTGTAAGATTCTGTCCAATACTCCGCCCACATTGGCCTATGTCACCCATGCTCTCGCACGACAATTCTCCATGAATAAATACAAAAACATGATATAAAACTGTACACAGCAACTTGACAAACCTGTGATTTGCAGTAGTTTCATTAGCGGGATGCACGCTGACTGTGTTGTGATAGTGCTCTGAAGGGGGAGTGACTTAGCATGGAGAGCAAAGGGAGGGGGGACTCAAAAGAAAGTGAAACTTATAAAACTAAAATATAATATAGCATTTTCATTCAAATCAAAGGTAACAGGGTGATTTAAATATGTTATGTGTTAGCAGTTATAGAAGTAAAATACCCCTTCTCTTTAACTAGACCGTTAATGCACTCTCCTCTCTCCCTCCATCCAAACCACACAACACTTGTGCGAATTGGCCCTGATTTATATTCTGAACAGTTGTGCTGGATGTGCCATGCAAAAAAGGCTTCTATTACTAATAAATGAACAGCTGAGTAAAAAAAAAACAACTTCAAATCGTCTCGTGTTGCCTGAATCTTTTATGCAAATGGAATTTCAAATGAGCCATCTTCTGAGACCTTGACTGTTGTTTCTCCCCTCTATTAAAATTTATGCCATGATTTATAAATTGTATTAATAGTTGGCGCGGAAACGATGAAACGTCCTCACATCGCTCTCTGGTCCCTTGTCACTATCCCTCCTGTCTTGGCGGCTTCGGTGTCTTATGGTGATTTTATAATTGGCCTGGCTCATTGCTATTCAAAGCCCTGCAGGACTAATTAGCGGCAGACCTGACGACCCTGCGCTGGTTGCTAACGGCGCTAGCTAAAGCGTCTCAGCGAGGAGGCCCAAAGCAGAGGGCTGGTCGGTCTCTGGTTGTGGATGAAGACTTCTGCCTGTCCGGTGATGCAGAATTGAAACAGAATGCTGCTTTAAGGATGTAAGGATGTTATCTGAGTGTTTCTGGAGTGCTCCCAGTGTGCGCCTGTCGGATAAATGGGGATGAAAGTGTGGTGAGGCTAGAGACAGGAGCAGGAAGGGGTAGAAATGGGTAGGTCGGGTGAAGAAGGGGCAGACAGGAGAATGTAAGGGGCAGACAGGTGCAGGCAAAGAAGGCTGGTGCAGTACCATAAGCCTCTTTTCCACTGGTTCGGGCCGTGAGTGTCTCCACTGTCTACACTAAAGTGAACTGTGCAGCTCCAGGCGTGGTTAATAACCAAACGAGGTGATTGAACACAGAGACAGGCGAAAACAAGATGCAAAAATGAGATATAAACATAAAATAATAATCGCTCACCAAACGCTGACTTGATCTTGTGATAAATTGCTGTATTTCCAGTTATGGCAACTTAAATGTTGAAAAACAAAGTGCAATGTCCGCAAAACAAAGCACAAATGCAACAGCTGTTTCCTGTTTATTGATGCACGGCACTTGTGTATAAAGATAAAAAATGAGCCAAACCCACTGCATTACACAAAAAGAGGTTAAAACATGGCACAGAGGCTCAGAAAAATGAAATAAATGTAGAAAAAGCTCACGATAAAGCAGAAGTGTTTTGTGTTTATGCTAGCTTTAGTGTTAGCGTTAACTTTAGCCTCATCTCACAGCTCCACAAACTTGGAATTACTAAAAAAATGTCTCTTTGTGATTCACTGACATAGGCTTTATGGTTAAAAGTATAACTCAGGTATAATTTAGACTGTATTTAATAAGAAAACATTTGTAACGTTTAGGTGACATCAGTGTCTCACGCAGCAGAGCCCTGCCCCTAGACCCAGAGCCGTACCTGGAGCATGGAAACACAACTCAGCTGCAGGGAGCCGCATCAAACAGACCCGCTCTAAGAGGACCCCAAGTGAAACATGCCCACAAAGAGGCTATATCGGCTTGTCAAAGCCTGATCTCATCAGATCTCAGAGGCTAAGCAGGGCTGGGCCTGGTTAGTACTTCGATGGGAGAAATGTGTCCTTAGGCAAGACATTTCACTCACATTGTCTAGCATAAATCAGGTGTGTGAGTGAGCGTTGGTGATGGTCGGCCGATGGTGCAGATTGGCAGCCTCGCTTCTGTCAGTCTGCCCCAGGGCAGCTGTGGCTACAGTGCAATCAATATAATTATTCATCCCCAAGGGGCAATTTAAACACATTGAGCAGTTAAAATACAAGAATAAATGCAGCCTGAATGAGTCAAACAAAGGTCTCAGTGCAGGTTAAAGTAGAACTAAACACTAAAGCCACTGTTTTGATGCTAAACTGTATATGGCGTTTTAATAACATTATCTACTGTTCCTAGTCATTTTCTGTCAACTTTAGTGCAAACCTGGTAAATTTGCAGATTTCTGGCAAAAACGCGTAAATCTAAGTTTGTGCTGCCTTCAGTGGCCGCTGAAATTGTTAAGTGCTTGGTGACATCACACAGGACTGCCCTGATTACAGCCAGGCGTTTCTGATCACAAACACCTGGCGAAATTTGAAGTGTGGAGACCTGTTAGACCAATCACACTGTTCCTCATACATCCTCATGAGGGAAAAATGCTATAGACATCATACAGGACTCTTCCCATCCTCGGACACTTTGAACTACTACCTTCATGAAGGAGACATACAGTGATGTTAGCAAATAAAATTATCTTAAAGAACTCTTTTTTACCCATGTTAGTGCAGGCAGGGGCAGACAGGGGCAGACAGGTGCAGACAGGTAGCAGTGGTGCTGACCTGGTGTTCTTCTCTGCACTGGAGCATAAATGTAGGGACTAATATGATTTCAAATGTTATTCAAAGTGAGCTGCTCTGATGAGATAATGAAGCATTTGAAGAAGCAGGAAGTGCGTGGACATGTCTGACAGTTGCTCACCAGTCTAACGGAGACAAGGCCCAGGACACAGAAGCGGCTGAGTCAGAGGCACCAGACCTGGGACGCAGGTCGTACTCACCTGCGTGAGTGTCACAACACTTGTCACAACACTTCGACCAATCAGACCAATCAGATTCACATAATCGTCATGACGTTCCGCGTTTTCTGATCTCTTTCCGTGAGAGCCATCCCAGATTGATAATGTGTAGAACTCACTTCAGAGTGGCCCACATCTGGCGTGAGCCGGGTGAACCATACTCTCTATTAATGGGAAACACTGTATAGGATTACTCAAACATACATGAATCAATCAAACCACAAGTCTGAGCAAGTCTGATGAAAAGTTGTATTTTGCTTTTGATCTCAATAAATTTCTGATTTCTGATATTTTAATTTGTCAAATATTCATTTCATGCACATTAGAGGAGCTTTGGCCTAGTGTACAACATGGTTGCTAGATAACAGTTATGGAATTCTCTTGTGTGACATCATGATTTCCAATCAGGAAGTAAAATTTGAAACTAAAATGTTAACATTTTTAGTTAAATCTTAAATCAAATGATCTTGTGTTTTGGTAAAACAAATAGTCCAACCTGTCAGAGGCAGTTTAATGCCACACTGAGAGACAAGCAGGTGGTGGACTCTTTACCAAAAAAATTACATAGAGCATTTAAAGAACATGTGTGCTAAAACGACTCTCCTATGTAAGTGGACCTTACGTATGAGAGTTCTCCAGTCCTTGCCTCCAGCTGTTCACACTGTCATCTGCATTGCTACTCTGTGCACTAGCAGTAAACTACACTAGTGTCATCTGGCTTCAGCAATAACTTTTCAATCCATAATGTGCAGTATGATCATAGACTGTACAGATAAATGGACAAGGCTAACCGGCTTCCGGCTCCAACGACTATCCGGCTCCACTGCCCCTCTCTCTGTAACTGCTGCTGTCAGGCTCATCATTTTGGTCTTAAAATGTTTGTATTAACCCGCTCTACATGATCCTGGTATTTTTATTTCACTATTGTGTCCGTAAATAAAGATATGAACATTAATAACAGACAAATCAGGCGCCTTCTTTCCATCAAGGTTACTCTCGCTAGCGTTAGCAACAGGTTTGATTGACATCATTGCTAAGCACCAGCTCCCCGCTAAACCAGCGGTACAGACGGGAAGGGGCATTACCGTCGACAGTCTTGCTCCAGATTGGCTCTTTGGTTGCTATGATGCTCGTGGTCGGAATTTCTGTGGAACTCAGCTCCAAATTGGCCCCATAACAGCTCTAGCCTCGATGAGCTTCATTTGACTTGAGCTGAACGCTGTGGGTGACGTCACACTGCCTTAGTTCTTTTTTATACAGTCTATGGGTATGATTGACATATGAGTGTGGGCTGGCGTTTGAACATCTCTTTAAGAAGCAGCAGGTGAGAGCAGCTCTGTGACTTCACACCTCTCTTGTGTCTGCTCTGTGGGTGCACACTGCAGACTGTTGCTAACTGTAGACACTGCTCAGTCACCATATATAGACGTCACCATATACAGAGGGGGGAGTGGAGGGTCCTGAATCGGCTGGGCTAACCCCCTGAGACAGAGTTCCCATTCAGGATCTCTACCCAGAGATCTATCTATTCTATCATTAATAAATATCTTTATCATATATTGTGGTATGGTCCTTTCTAGTGAATCACAAGCTAGCTAACATTAGCCAACAGTTGTTAGTCTTTCTCACCTTTTTGTTGAAACTCAAACTCCTAAACAGGACCATGAAGGCTTGCATTAATCACAGGCTCCTGCAAATGAGCTATTTAAATCCATTTAAATATCAATTTTTTCTTGAGTTGTGCATTGTGTCACCATGGTAACTAACTGCTGAACATTTCACCATAGGAGTACATGTAGAACACCCCCAGCGTGATATCACTGCAAAGTATCAATAGGCTGAATAATTATGTGATTTGACAACACCTTACCCTCCATTTCTACATCTATCTCAGAGAACCAGAGAAACCATACACCTTCCAAGATGGAGTAAACAGCACACTCTTCTCACATGAATTTTAAACGCACTCAAAGTCCTAGCGTAGCGCGTTATTAGCAACAGAACGTCTCCTCGCTCCATCGCAGTAATAATCCTCCTCGCTGTGTAACGTGTAAACAGCTCCCTGGTCCAAAGCTGCGCACGCACTCGCCAAGTTGTTTTGCCGCCTTGTTCTTGGCTCTGTGGCTGCTGGGTAAAAGCTATAAATTATGTATCTTGTGGTTGTTAGCAGAGATACAGTAGGTCCTAATAAACGCAGTGGCCATGTTTGATGTGGAGCTGGAAATAGAGGCCGAGGCGGACTGTGCAAGTGTTTGTTGATGTCTAATAAACAGCCATTAGCAAGCACAGCTAATCAAACCACTAAACAAGAGTGACAGGATGCTGGTTGGATTAGCGCTCTGGTTATGCTCACAGGGATGGAGGAGGACAATGGGGCAGATACAGAGAAAACTTGGGTATATTGGAATTAGTCAATGAGGTTCACAAGTATTACTTGAGAAATAGTCTAGTTGCTTTTTGCGCCAGATGCCCTTCTAGTCATAGTCCACCACTGTACACAGTACACAGGAGTGGTTAAAACTGGCAAACTGATTCCCACAGGAACCCTAAAACCACTGTACCACTCCTACCAAAGTAACTGTTTAGTTTGACCTGGGATGGGGGCTTGTTGCTGCCTACCTGCAGTGGTAGGTGTGTATGTGGTATGGATGTGTGTTAGCTACTATGGCACTCAATGAGAGAAAAAGGGGGGAAAAGTAATAAAGTAATAATAATAATTAAAAAAACATAGGTCTGACACACTGACCATGTCATCCAGCTCCAGGTGCTCCAGTTTGCCCTGTCAGCCTTAAACATGCAGCTAATGGACCTAACCTGGAGGTCAAAGAAAGTTCTGCTGTTGTGTCCTTAGGCAAGACACTTCACCCACTTTGCCTAGTATGACTGTAGTGTGTGAGTGACTGAGTGGTGGTGGTGGGAGGGGCCGATGGTACAGATTGATAGCCTCACTGCCGTCAGTCTCCCCAAGTATGGAGTGAATGAATAAAGACTACAGTGGAGCACTTTGAGAGGCTTCAACAATCCTGTAAAGTGCACTAGAATGTGTTGATCCTCGTATATTGAAACCTAGATACTTTAATTACAAAGATTTAAAAGGCCTATGTGATTTAAGTCCATGGTTTAGTATTGAATCTTTCTGCGGCGGTGCACATGCTGTAGCACATGGCAGATGGAGATCCTACATAATGGCTGTATCAGATGCCCTTAATGTGCATGATGTGGTCTACTCCTCTCCACGCGCTCTGTGAGGTTATATACTCCACACGAGCCTGCTACAGCACACACACACGTTACCGTTAGCGTAGACCTATGTCACATTACCCCCTCTGTCCAAACCATGTCCGCATGGTGCAGAGGGGCCATGACAGCTCACAGTCCCATGACCTTAGTCTAAAGCTCTCACACTCTGACAGGTGAGACAGGGTCATTAGTATTACTGTAAAAGCCAAAACCACACATCTATGAGGCAGGTCACTTTCACTGTCGTTACATTAGTATTCAATTGTGTATGAGGGCTATTGTAAGGTTGGAGTTAACTTTGTTTTATAAGCTGGAGGGTCAGCTTCCAAATGCCCCACAATTTTAGTGTGTAATCATCTCCTCTCAAATATTGTAGGAGGAGGGTTTGAATAGGGCCCAGGAGAGATCGCTAAAATACATCTTAAACCTCTTCAAACATTTTTTGACGAGGGAGCAGCGTTTTAACATGGTAGAAAGCTAAAAAATAAATACATACAAATTAATTAATTAAATAAATAAATAAATACATTTTGCATAATACCCCTTCTTTAAAGGTGCACTGTGTAACTGTTCTGGTGAGGGTGGAGATGTTAGTGCTTTGCTGGGAATGCTCCACACTATGATGTCAAACATCTGTCTTGGATTTATTCAAATTACATTGTTTAGCTCATTGTCCAATACTTGACCAGAGATTTTAGTTGGATTATAATTTGCACATTTTAAATCGTAATATTCATCTAAAACCACTTAATAAAAGAAACAAGTCCGCTGACTTCCACATTAGAAAACTGCGGTGCTCAGTGGGAGCTGACGTTGCCGTAAATGTCATCACAACAAAGCGCCGCATGCTGTCGGCCTCTCCTATGGATAGCTGCAAATCAAGCTATCGAGGAGATGAAAAAAACGTGCCAAAATGACTACACAATGATGCCAAAATCTGCGTATCACCGATTAAGAAAATAAAATTGAAGAAGGACATCAAGGTGGGTGTGTATGTCACTGTGGCCATTTTCACCCACAGTGACGTACACACAAGGTTAGATTGGAGCAATGACGTCTTAAATACAAGTGAATAAAGATTACTAAAACACGCATGAATCACTCTAAATACAATTTCAGAGGGTCAATGAGAAGAAACAACTATAACATGGTTAAAAGCTCTAAAAAGTTGATTTTGCATAAGTCCTTGTCTCGTAATAACACATATAAAGCAGTTCCATTGTTTTAAATCATCTCTTCTATAGACTGTTTCATTAACATGTGATCAAATATAAATAAATCTTATGGATGTGCCTTTATCAAATGCTGTTATGAGCCACAGCTGTTGAAGTGGTCCATTGAAACACCCAGACTGTTCATGGCACCAACAGCTCTCTGCACTTTGTCATAAACTTAGAAGCCATTTTCATAATTCAATTAGAAGGAGCTGATAATTATTGGATATTTTAGGAGCGGAGGATTAAGACGGCGAGGAGTGAATAAAGAGCTAATCTAATTAAGATCTCAATCGCTCAATTAGACGGAGCAGCAGATGAAACAAACGCAAAATACATTCTTTCATCGTAACAAGCGCTCTAATTACTGCGAGACAGAGGCTGACATCTGGCACGGCCCCACCAGGCTGCGAGTGTGAGCGTGAGTGTGTGTGACTGTGTGTAAGCATGTTTACAGAGACATGTGGGGACTCTGGTCTGTTCACACTCTCACTTATGGGAAAGTCGTTTACTCTGTTATTGACACTTTGCAGCTGGTGTGTCAACATTTCCTTGGGGTGTGATGCTAACTGTAGGCACTGCTCTGTCTAAGGCTTTGTTAGACTCTAATCTGAGGTTTGTTTTAACACAATCTGACCAGAAGGAGCTAATTTAGTTGGAACTACAACAGGTGAGTGGATTTGTGCTGCTTAACAGTTCTCTTACAAGTAAAATTATAGTCACAGGCTAGTTAGCATTAGCCCACAGTTTTTCAGTTAGTCACTTTCACCTTTTTGTTGCAATTCAAACTTAAACAGGACCAAGAACGCTTGGATTGATCAAAGACACCTGAAAATGTGCTATTTAAATCCATTTCATATTTTTTTCTTGACTTTTCAGACTATTTTAAAACTTTTTGGAAGTGTTTCCTGAACATTCCATCATAGACATACAGTGGGGCAAAAAAGTAT
>KN487005.1:53740-63946 GCA_000787095.1 Periophthalmodon schlosseri | reverse complement strand
CAATTTCAAGTACTACCTGACATCACATGGGACTGCCCTGATTACAAACAGGGGTGGAGTCTAAGTGTGGATAAAACAAAAACTGAGTGTGCTCCCTCCAGTGGCCACTGCAATTTCAAGTACTACCTGACATCACATGGGACTGCCCTGATTACAAACAGGGGTGGAGTCTGAAGTGTGGATACCTGTTAGACCAATCACACTGTTCTTACACCCCCAGACCCCGCCCCTCCTTCCCCCTCACTGTTTTCTTTAGTCCTCCAGGTATTGCCCAAGTTAGCAACTCGATTTGAAATGTGGTTGTGAAAGTTTTGGTGATTAGTCCCATTTTAAGAAGGGCCATCTTAGAATAAGCTGGGAATGAGTTAAAAAGCTGGAATTGGATACTTTTTTAATTTTAGTAGAAAATTTGTCAAAGCAGCTTATTTGTCATTTGTCAAAGCAAGTTATTGTTCAGCATGTTCCTAGGATAGAGTGGAGATATTTCAACTACTGAGTCTCTAATATTGTAAAACACTGTATCAATGTAAAACCATACAGCACATTTTTGAATGACAGTATTAAAAGTGATAAGGGGTATGTGTGACCCAGTTGGACATCTGGTCTTTTGTGCGCTTGGCTGAGCTGTGGCTGGTGAAGATGGATTTGAAGGCCTCAGATTTGTCCTGCATTTCTTGGATGGAACGTTTGGAAGCCCCACTGCTGCTACTGCTGCTTTTGGAAGAGCTTGGACCAGCCACATCTTCAGAGAAGCAAAAGAAAATAAGCACAATTAAATAATAATATTAAATGTTGTTTTCATGGTTGATGATGCTGGTATATGAAATTTACTAGAAAATAACATATGAGTTTTATAATAGCAGTAGTGATGTGCCTTTTTCACTGTAAAGTATTTACAAGACACACACCTATAATGAGGCCACTACTGTGCTTTCACTCATTTCTAGACTCGGTGAGGTCACGGTGAGGTCACGGTGAGGTCACGGTGAGGTCACGGTGAGGTCAGCATAAACTGGTATGGTCTAGTAACTAGTATGGTCAAATCACATCTTTTTGGAAGATTCAAATTACCTGGATCACTGCTTGCACCATTTTCATTCTCGAGAGAGCTTCCCGCTTTTTTTGAGCTTGTTTCATCTACAAGTACAAATTTATATGAATCCGTATCCTACTCTATATTACCAAGAAAAGGAAGTATGTAAAACACAGCCACACAAACACAAACCTTTAGATTCAGGTGGTGCTGACACAGTTTCCGCTGCCTTGCTCTTTTTAGATTTCTGAGAAGAAAAGACACATCATCAAGAACAAAACAGTGATTATCAATGTCTACATTGGAAGAAAAGCTTGAGAAATCATTTAGTTAAAGGCCCTGTACCCAATTTTTTCCCATGTATTTGTGCATAATATTGCATTAACAGCTCTTGAGGGCAAAATATCTACTGTGTGTTGTCTGCATCCAGTTATTAAGTGTTTTATTGTCTGATGATCAGGAAGTGCATGCTAGCATGCTAGTTTATGTTGTAATTTCAGTGACAGCAAAACTCTGCTCTGGTCTGTGACACTTGTGAAAAGCGATTATTAACTCATCGCGGTGAATAATTAGGATGCTTGGAATGCATAAGGTAAGTGAGGAATAACTTTGGACCATCGCCACTGCCTTCTGACCACCAAATATTCTAGTTACAGCGCAACAACTGAACTGTAAACAAAAAAAATGATTTACAGTAGTTTAGCGTGTAGACTAAAGGTATAATTTAATGGCATCTGGTATAAAAATAAATGCCAACTTAAGAGTGCAAATCAGTGTGTTTTAGAGGCTTGCTGCGTTTCAGTTAGTGCTTATAAAATGTACGGTATCTTACTTTAGATTTAGCTTTGGCTCTCTTTTCTTCCATCTTCTCTCTCAGCTTGTCCACCTCCTCCTTTGTGCCATTGAGGACCACAACATCGTCAATTTTAAATGGGTCCCCACACTGGAACAAAACACATACAAGTAAAGAACATCAATGCAAACACTTCATATGGTTAGGCCTGTCACAATAACACATTTTGAAGTGCTATATATTGCTACAGAAAATACAATGGCAACTTTGAAACCACTTTATGTCACTGATACGGTAACCCCAAAGCAGGATAATCATCAGGATACCAGATAAAAATGTGCACTCCAATAAATAAATATACAGTACATTCGTTTTTCGTTATCTCTGTAGAGTCTATTGTAAAGGCAGCACTAAAAATCTGACCGCTGCACCCTGTCTACATCCACCTATTAAATATTTTATCAATCACAGACCCAGAAGAAAGAGCAGAATGAAGAGAGCGGCCTCACTGAATGTCTGCGCTCCACCCATGCCATAGAAAAAAAGCTGTTCTAAAGCTGTGCGTGTCCTCAAATATAAATGCATTAAATGGTTTTGTTTCCATTTTGTGTTTTGTTTAAGTTTCATCTTCCTAATAATGCTCCAAGTACTGCCATGGCAAGTAAATAATGTAAGTAATGACATTTTTATAATAAAAGACTCACTGCGGGTTTTAATCATGAAAATGTGAAGAGCTGGTGAATGGATGCATCTGTACTTTGACTTGTAAAGCATGGTTTTGTTTGTATTGCTTATGGAAATCTTTGGAAATTTCCTTTGTATTTTGTTTATAGTCATTTCCATAAGCACATATTATACAGTCATTTCATACTTTCATTTCCAATAAGTGTAATAAAATGCTATATAGCGGTACAGTCATCAGAGTAAAATAATGACCCGGATCAATTTGACTGGGAAGGAAATACAATGCAATTAACATGCAAAGAACTTAAAACTTTAAAAATGCTTTCCATTTGCTGAGCTATAATTTTCAGTAATTTCCTACTGCATTGTTCTAAAGACTGTAAACTGTAAATCTGTTGCCATTTAAAACAAAGAGAAGGAACTAATCTCCAATGTCCAAAGACCAACATCAGCTCACCAGGCTTGTAAAAAGTAAAACCATCTGAAGTGCAAATGAAGTAGCGTGTGGGAAGTCTGTTGTTTCAGTCTGTGCGGTCATGTGCTCTCTGTCCAAAACAACAGGGAGCGCCACAGACGGTCACTGCTGGCCAATTACTGCGAACGACCTGGGATGCTAGCAAAGTGTGCACCTGCTGCTTAATGAGTGGACAGAGGAGGCCTACACGTAGATATGTGCCAGATTCAGAGGGTAAGATATGTTTTATTAATCCACAGATACATACATATACTTTGAGGAGGAAGTGAACGGAGGTGGTAAAAAAAAACAAAAAACGAACAAACAAACAAAACGTAAAGAGTAGCATTAGCACATGACACTAGTTGTCAGGTGTCTTTTTATTCGGTAAGTTGTATATGATGTATTGATAAACTATTTTGGTCTGCCTCAGCTGCTGTACTAACTGCTGTGACATAGGACTTGACTAAACTTAGCATGTAGCCATTATTAAGTAATACTAGCTCATTAACAGTATTTCAATCAACAGGTAGTACCTGACGCCTCTATGCTGTAAATGTTACCTACCCGTGGATGTTTACGGTATATATATTTTTTAAATTGTAATTTGGATAGAAAAAAATCATTACTGTTTTGTAACGGCAAGATAAAAAAAGTGTGGTTCGCACAACCATAAAAGTAAAACATTTGTGGTTAATTAAAATGATGTGTCCTGTAATATGTATTTATATGTATTTAAAAGTGCACTGTTATTTTTCTGGTGGAGGGTTCTTCAACTGCTTGTCTCCATGTTTTGGTTATTGCTTTGTAAGGAATATATGACATTAAACTTATTCATCTCTAGCATGTATTTTATCGGCAGCAGCAGACCCCCCACTAGAAAAGCTACACAATGCACTTTTAAATATTAAATTATGCTTTAAAATATTAAGATAAATACTAAATCAACCCTGATATGTAACTTAATTATTTGAATGTGTAAAATAAGGTTTATAATGTTTTCAAAAGGTTTCTATAAGCATAAAGTAACCGAAATAAAGAGTGAGAGCTGATGAAAACTAGTGGATAGAAAATGCTATGGAGAGGAGGAGGAGTGGAAAGCAAAACCTTGGGGGGAAATCGTTAGTGGTTAGTGTGGTGTGGAGCGGTGCAGGTGTGTTCTGGTAACCAAGCGCAGGTAGCCACCTCTCCTGGGGTAGGTGGGAGTGACTAAATCTCAGTAAATACACTCCGAAAAGCAGATAGAGCTTTCCTAATCTCCAAATGCAAAATCCAGCGTGTGCACTGTAACCTCGGTACTGCCATGTCTGAGCACAAACAACCGTGATGCTCCCCTGTAACCAAATGAAGAGTCTAGTTGGTGTTTCCATTGTTTTGGCGGGGGCTGATGACACAAGTGGAAACTGCTAATGCGATTCACTGGTTATCCCCATTGCAAAGATACAGCACTGAACTGGGATTTAAGCTCAAAGGTAAGGTCGCATTCAATTGTATATGGTTTTCAAATCCTACCCCAGAATCGATCGGTTTGTCTCTCATTATTATATTTCTATTGTAAAATATTTTGTAGTATATTTTAGTGTAACTCAAAATCTGGCACAGGTACAGTGGCACGTGTCCATAGTAACAGATAATAAATGTAGGCCTTCAGTTGTTTAATCAGTCCTTTTTTTTTTTTTAAAACATACAAATGAACTAGTACTTTTCTCTATAAAAAAGTTGTTTTTGTGTGAACTCCTTAAAATCCTTTTATATTACTTCATGCCTCACTGTAAGGGTTCAAGCCATGAACCAGTTTATATTAAAAAGGGACTACATTTAATACGCTAAACTCAGACCTAAAAACTGACTTCGTTGATTAACGCCAACCCACATTTTCAACCTAATTTTGTTTCTGGGCCGCTCCACAGGAGTTTTGTCAGCGCTGGTGCAGAGGTGAAGACAGGCCATTATGTGCCATCTGGAGCCTACTAAACGCATCTTTGTGGTCTGTCTGGGAATAAGTATTATGGTGTGTTCACTAATTTATCTGAGCGCCGACGTGCCAACCGAGCCCAAGTCCAGAGTGGAGTGCAGACCCTTTGCTCCTCAGTGTAAGCCCTTTCTGCTCGGCTACAACAGCGGACTGAGGTGGCACCGACAGAACTGCCAGGTAAGGGAAGGAAAATCAAGTCTTTAGGGAAATATTCTCATACATATTCTTTATATGGGCATGACTGTTTTCTTCTTATGACAAAAACGGCTGTTTTATATTCTCATGAGCAAAAAAGTTTAGAAGTATATTTGCCAGACCAGCCTATACAGACTTTTACAACACAATAATTTACAATGACGTTATAGTCTGGAACTATATCCTGTCTCCTTGAGTTCCAATAAGCGACGCGAGTTACAGGCGGATTAACCAATGAGCTGAGCTGTCAAGGTTGTTTCAGGTTGTTTCACAAAATACAAAGTGCTACCCAACTGTGGATAAAAAAAGAAACCGTTCAATTTGGCCAATAAAGACATGCTTTTTCCCCTTTTCCAGGTGGAGCACTACATCACAAACAACACTCTGGATTGCTCCAAACTCATTACGGACTTCAGCTTTATCACTGCCCCCCTAAGTAAAGAGGAGGAGGACTACCCTTTAGCATTCATTCTGACCATCCACAAAGAACTGGAGCTCTTTATACGATTGTTAAGGGCTATATATATGCCCCAAAATGTCTACTGCATTCACGTGGATGCCAAAGCCCCTCTGGAATACAAAGTTTCTGTTCACAAACTGGCAAGCTGCTTTGACAACGTCTTTGTGGCCGGCCGAAGCGAGACTGTTACCTACGCTGGCTACTCCCGTCTGCAGGCTGACTTGAATTGCATGAACGAGCTTGTACGATCCAAAATCCGTTGGAGAAAAGTATTGAATCTTTGCGGGCAAGATTTCCCCATCATGAGCAACCTGGAGCTGGTGCGCTACATGCAAAGCAAAGAATGGAAAGATAAAAACATGACTCCAGGGGTCAAGCAACCGGCAAAGTTTAGTTCTCGGACCAGGATGCAGCACATAGAGATGGTGGGGAACTCTGTAAGGAGGTTAGGGAGAACAAAGAACCCCCCACCTCGTAGAATGCAGGTGTACTTCGGGACGGCCTACTATGCGCTCACAAGGGAATTTGTAAAGTTTGTTCTGACAAGTCAAGTGGCTCAGGAACTGCTGATGTGGTCCAGAGATACTTACAGTCCGGATGAGCACTTCTGGGTAACGCTCAACCATATCAAAGGTGAAATCAATAGTTTAATGTGAGATTGTTAGAAGGTAGATACAGAATAACTCACTCAATACTTATAGGAAAAGATGGATGACATGGTTGTGAGAGCAAAAAAGTATACATACATAAAGTATAAGAATTAAATTATATGCTTGTGTGGGCAGGTATTTATCACATTGTAGAGACTAAAATCTACACTTTCAGTTCATGGGAACTTGCCTCTTTTATGGGAACAAAATCAGTTCCCCATAACATAAAGCCTTTATTATAAGATCAACATCAACATTTAAAGTTAAGATATGGGTTAAAATAGGTTATGGCCCAGGTTACACAAGTAGTAACTATGGTTAAGGTTAGGCTCAATCTCCAAGAAATGTAAATGTCCCCAAAAAGCATGAAAACCCGACATGCGTGTGTATGTGTAACGCCACTTTGCAAAATGCATCATTACAATTTTTCATTCAAATTTTCCAACAATACTATTACTACAATACAACTATAATATTTACTAAGGTGGTTCCTATTTTTTAACATTTGAATTGGCTTCAGTACTGCTTGCCAGCTGCCTACAGTCGCTCAAATATGTTATTACAATAGACAAAAGTGAGGAACTAACATGCTCTTATGTTTTTCTCTGTGTTTTTCAGAAGCTCCAGGTAGCTACCTGACAGGAGGATGGGGAGGAAGCATTCGCGCCATTAAGTGGTCCGATCAAGAGGGAACGTCACATGATGGGTGTAAAGGTAAATCTAAAACTTACAAGGAAACAGGAAATTTTCCTCACTGACCATTAACTAAGTTTTTTTATTTGTTGAGGGAGAAGCTTTTTTCTGAAACATAGCCAACAAGTCTACTCCTACTACATTAACTTTTCAACTTTACATTGAACTAGTTAATAAATAGCCATGTCTTCATATCTATGATGGTACTTTTTTGACTGTTCACAATTATATTTTTAACCTTAACCAGCTCAATCATGTTTATCATAATACACTGTGTCGAGCATCTTAAAAATGATAGAGCTCCAACTCTCTCTTGTTCTTTTTTAACAAAAGTAAGGTGGTTATCATTTTCACATGTATAGTAAGGCTAATGCCCTTGTTAATTGTTTTTAGGACGCTATGTTCGGGACATCTGTGTCTATGGGACTGATGACCTGCCCTGGATTTTTAAGACAGTTGCAATGTTTGCCAATAAATTTGAAAGTGGCACACACCCTGAGGCGATGGACTGTTTAGAGCAGTGGCACCGAATCAAAGTGCTGAAGCAGGCAACTGTGCCTATAGATCCAACATGGCTGCTCGCAATACCACACAGCAACAGCACTGACTTGTAAAGTTACTGCTAATCGAGTCATAAAGAATTACACTTTCAGCTGTGATTATTTAAATGTGTTAAAAATATGAAGGGAAATGCATCTGCACTAAAGCACAGCATTTCAGTTTACAGATTAATTTTTGACTGAATTTTCTTAAATGCTATTTAAACAAAATTGTTATAAAATAAAATAATTTACTTTAGAGGACTTGGGCTTATTTTATATAATCTTGTTTTACAATGTGATGCAGCACACTGGTAATGAACATTTTAGGTATATGTGTGCATGATTTGTGGTGGTTGGAAAGGTTTTGGGGGGAAATTATTAAAATGCCAGTCTTCTTAAAAACAAAATAATACAAAATGTATTTAAAAATGTTTTAAAGCTACAGTATGTAACTTCTCAGCCAAAATAGACTAAAATAAAAGCATGTTTTAGATTTTTTGTTTTTCATTTCGGTTGTCTTTATTGCACTAAAGAAAAAACATGCAACATGACTCTTACTTGGCCTGGAGGAGGGCCTGCCCGTACGTGTTTCCATGGAAATGTTGTGCATTTTACTATAACCTTCAGCAGTATGGCATAAAACTTATCTATCTCCATGGAGAATGCTCCAAAGTGTGGTTTTAGCTTTCCATTTCCATGGAATCATGCAGATGTGCCACTTCCAGAAAGTTACATACTATACATAGACTAATTTTCTATTAAAGCACTGATTATAAATTAGGATTAAAGTGGGTTATGGTGACACAGCATCATCTCATTAAAGCAGAACTTTGTCTTAGGAGAAAGGATTAAATATTACAGCAATAACAAGAAAACCATAGCTGACAAACCAAGGCCACATAATATACACAATACTCAAACAGTTTACATTTAATATGCACTATTTCACAAATTTAATGAATTGCAGCTACAGTTAATCTTAAATAATTCAAATAAGATATTGCTCAACTGTACAGCCCACATAAGTGCATTAAATTATTACTGCACAATCCTTAAGTCTATGTTCAGTTATTGTTGGTAACCAAATAAGTGAGTGAGTGCATTAGAACAAGAGTTCTTTCTCACCTTGTGGCAAATCTCAGTCTTGACTTCTTTAAGAGCACGCTCAGAAAACACACATCCACAAGTCTGTAGGTAGCAGAATCTAAACAATAATTAAAAACAAGAAACAGGTTTATATAAAAGAAGTTATGTGACAAACGGAAGATATTATGTGGGGGTATTTTATTACCTGTGTTTGCCGTTCATTTCCAATCCAACCACGGGACAAATGAACATGCCACAGTGAATGTCCTCATATCGATCTCCTTTGGTGTTTCTCCTCTCACCCTCCCACTCAGGGTTATCGGTCAGGTTCAACTCTTTAATGTCCTGCAAAGGGAAGGGCGACAAGGTAAAGACACAGTATTATCATATCATTATTATTGTAAAAAACATAGTTAAGTCACAAACTTATGGAATGGTAAAAGACAAGAGTAAATTTCTGGAAATAGGGGGGGAGAGACATTAGGATTAGTAAATGGTACAATTACTTTTGATCCATAAATGTTACAAGCAAATAATCACAAAATAATTAATAACAATAATGCTCTTAAATAGCCGGTTCACAATTTTGTGCATTATTTGTTCACTCCATACTCAGTGTTAAGATACTCCTGTAGCCACAGCTGCCCTGGGGTAGGCTGATGTAACCGAGGCTGCCAATCTGCACCATCAGCCCCTCCGACCGCCACCAACACACACAACATGCATGTGGGTGAAGTGCCTTGCCTAAGGACGCAAACTTTTTCCACTGCTGCCCCACTGTGGCACCTGATCCCATCCAAGTACTAACCAGGCCCAGCTCTGCATTGCTTCTGAGATCTGACGAGATTAGGCTTGGACAAGGAAGTTTGGCCAAATAAAAACATTTATTCCAGAAGTTTTATACTATACCAGTATGCAAAACTCAGTACATTTGATTTAGCAAAGTTGGACTCATGGCTATGGCAATCAATTTTGTAATCATTCATATGCATTCATCAAATTCTCAATCCTAACACTAAAAATTGATAAGGAGGCATTCCAAGGACATATTCGCCTGTAATGAAAATGTACTTTTTACAGTCCATCAAGACACCATCTCCCTCAGAAGATCTTTGGTGTTAGGAAATGCCACTGAAGGATAATAAAAAGCTTTTACCCTTGTGCCTCGGATGTGTGTTACTGCCTCAGAGTTCGGTCTCTCTGCAGACTTGTCCAAGAGGTATTCGATGATGGCGTCCTTATTGTAAAGCCTGAAACAGGCAACAAAAAGACAACATTCAGATCAGGTAAACAGATTAATCATGTCTGCAGAAAATATAAGAAATATTATGAAAATGCTGTTGTATTGGACAGATTATGCCTTACCTTCCCAGTTCACAAGCAACGATGGGGCGCTTGAGCTTCTCTTGACTTAGAGCACAGTATTTCCACTTTGCTGCCAATTCTGCATTTTTGTCCACCTGAATAAAACACAGAATAAGTAAGAATATTAGTCAGTCATAATAATGTTGAGAGGTGGTGGACAAGGTTCTAAAACAAACAAATAAATAACTGAACCAGACAGAACAGAACCATACGTTACTGTGGAAAAGTTGGGAGTTTTCCCATTAATACTACGGTGACCTCCCTTTGTTGCTCACT
>KN487005.1:20143-53647 GCA_000787095.1 Periophthalmodon schlosseri | reverse complement strand
AAATAAGTAGTAGTAACTGACTATTATACAACAGAAATTGCTAAAGATGAAATTAATCAAACAAAAATCATTTGTGCCACGCCATCATAGTCTCATTAAAATCTAAAGAAATTATGAAATAGGTAGTTCTACATAATAATATATTTAAAAAAAAAAAAAAAAAGAAAGAAAAGTAAGAAACATCAGTAACGTCAAAAGTATTTGTTGGCTATACGAGCGATTAGATGTGAAGTGCGTGAATTAGCCAACTCTACAATTGTCATTAGCTATTCGGGGGAAAAAAAGTATGACATTATAAACCATAAATCATCCAACTTGTTTCTTTAGCTCATTTTAATTTCTTAGAATGTGCTAGAAAGAATCTACTGCGGGATAATATGTCATTAACACTCAAAAGCTAAAGCTAATTGTTAAGCTAGCAAGGGTTTATCGACGACAACTATATCAACAATGAACAAACTCGACCTTACAAACCTTCTCTACTTTCTTTGGGCCTTTCACCAACTCGTGTCGTTTAGGGATCGTTCCACCGTCACATCCCATTTTGAATTATTTCAGGTTTAATTTCTCAAAAAGCGAGCTACGGCAAACACGAAAGACACACCGGAAGTATCTGAGGTGTAAACAAACAACGAGAGCTTTTCTTATCTTTGCAAGGAAGCCCCCGGCACATTCGTACACTGACATCTAGCGGTTAACATAAAAAGTGATTCAATAAGTGATTCCCGATTTCTACCGCTGAGGGGTAGCTTTGTATCAAATATAAGTGTAAGGGCTTAGCTGAATAAAAACTAAAACACAGAAACCAGCAGAATAAGCATCATTTATGATACAAATAAGCATGCATAACTATAACGACAAGTTATGAATTAATATGCTGTTCCAATAGCCTAGGTCCATTGGAATTTATTTAATCCGCAGAAATTTCAAGGAACATTTTACAATTTTAGGCATTTATCCTAATGTTTGTTTGTTTTCTTTTCTTTTCCTCCTTTATGTTCATAAGGCTATTAGCCTATTATACGTTTGTGCTGTTTGATGCTTTTAACACTCAGTGGTTTGCTATAGAGTAATGTAGGGTGCCTAAGTGGACATTTTCAAATTAGGAGCATTGAAATATTTTGATGAAAATGCATTGGATTTATATAGTTCAAGACACCCAAAGCATTTTACGTTGCATTTTTCATTCACTCCACACTGGGTGATGGTAAGTAGCCACAGCTGGCCTGAGACAAACTGATGGATATTAATAGAATATATCAGCTGTAATACCATATGCCTTTTGTTTTATATTCATAGGTTTCACGATGTACTATTTTGTTGTTAATGGTTAATTGTTAATTGCTATGACTACTATGATGTGCTCAATTTTCATCCCTCTGAAACCCGTGAATAGGGATCCATAATATTAGAAGATTTACAACAAATAGCTTGTCCATGCTGTTATTTCTTACCCTCCCTCATGAACCCTCCACCCTCAGAGCCCTGGGGCCGCTGTACTGGTTGCACCGGCAAACGCTATGCCACTACACTCCAGTTAACAGCTTCGCACAAATGACTCCACTCCTCACTTAAGCTCTCCCTATTAGACATCTTCTCCATCGCCCATTAAGACCAGTACTAGTAAGTGACATTAGTCTGGCTTTTAGGCCTGTGTCCAAGTGGTTTAACGATGAAAGTTTCCTTGGAAGATAGTTCGATGAGTGGTAATCAAATCAGTTTCCTGTGCCCTGTAGTCTTGTATTAGTTTACTATCGACGGTGGTGCGCTAGAGCGACCATTAGTTTGGGGGGTACCTCAGAGGAGACATCTTTGGCGGCATGACCATGAATGTGTCTGCAACCTAGTAGAAAAGAAAAAAGATAAATGGAGACATGGCAGTAAATACATAACATAAACCATGATTCATATTGTTAAAAAAATTATACAAAATAGCAAGAAAAAATAGCAAACAAAACAAACACTAGACCATTTTGCCTTCGATTGGTTCTTCCTGTAATTTATAAATCACGTTATGTGTCTTATTGAATTTCCCCCATTCTCACACGCAGCTAAATGTTTAGTATGGATTTTCATTAGAGACAATGGAGTGAGAGCTCTGTTAGCAAACTATCTCTGAAAGTGCAGTGGTCCAGGCGAGGCCACAGTGCACACTTACACCTGAGAGGAGCACAATGCACACCGCATCAGACAATAGACAATAAACAGGCAGTAGTTGTGAGGTGTTCTGGTCTTAGACAAACCTGTGTGTCTAAGACCAGAACACCTCACATGAAAGACAGATGCAAGTCAACATTTATAGTACTATAGTAAAACTTGCCATTTTAGTGGAAAATGTTAAAGTTTTATTGAGAACAATACATTGGTTACATTTTTTTCAGTCTTTCACTTGATAAAAGACATTAATTAATTGCAATATAAAATCTTAAAGGTGCTCTATGTAACTTTTTAGGTGGTGGTTCCCGTCACCCGCTTGTATACACGGCTAGGTGTGCCTATGTACGGAATTTATTAAACTTATTGATAGGCCTGTCATGATAACACATTTTGAAGCACGATATATAGCTACAGAGATATTCTGCGATAAATGATAATACTGAAACTAACTGTATGCCACTGGCACAATAACAATAATGCAAGATAATCCTGGGAAACCATTTATAATAAACAGTATCATTAAAAGGCATGAGCTGCACCATATAATGTACTATTATTGATCAATAATTAGCCATAGAAGTCACTTATTCAGCCTTTTACATCTCAAATCTTATTTTATTACAACAAAAACACCCAAATCTCCCCACTTTTATAAAGAAATTGTACACGCGATAAATATTGAACTCTAAAATACATTGTTCCAAGTTTCATATATTGAACGATAAGTCGATGTAGTGATTATGGTGACAGATCTACATGTAGCTAACAACAATTACTAACCACCATGATCACTTTTGGTTGAATATTGTATACACTGTATTGAAACAAGCCATAGATTATCATGTCGATAATCCCTAGAATATGGTCTACACCCAATGCAAATAGTTTAGACAGAATAATTTCTTATTTAGAAATTCACTTTTTCCAATCTCCACCAGATTCCATCACTTTCCCTCTCTTTCTAACTGACCTCCGCTTTACTTTCCTATCTCACCGGCCCTATATTCTCTCTCCACAACTGACCCTGCAAAACCTCCAAACCACCGGCGCAACGTCCAACCTCTTGTTTATACTTCCATGATGAGTCCAACCTGGCCAATCAGACTCCCTCAGAGCGCCCTTGAACTGAAACTATAACCGTCTTAGCCATCGCAGTCATCCGGGGAACACCACCGCGCCATTAATTGCACATACCAGCGCGAGTCCAGCACCGAGTCCAATGCATTTAGCGTTTCTAATTGGGAAGGGATTGCTGTGTTTACATTGGCACCGGTTGATAGACTAGGAACCTTTAGCCCCACAGCGAGCCGAGCTAAGACCCAAAGAGGCCGAAACTGTTCAGTACTTGGCTGTAAAGAAATTATGGGATATTTGCATAAATGTGAGTGCAAAGTAAAGTGGTGAAAAGATTCATTGATTTTTGATAGAAAGTGTCAAGAGCTCACTGGCTTTGGCTAGTATGGGAGATATCAAAGAGTGTGCGGAAGAATGAAAAAAGTAGCGGAGATAGTTTACCACGGAAGCATCAGGCAAGTTACAGGTCAGATCTGTGGAGAGGGAGGCTCACTCACAGAAAGAATGCATGTTTTTGAAGGTATTTTTGAGCAGATTTTGAAACATTCTAGCCAAAGTAAGGCTCACTCACAGAAAGAATGCATGTTTCTGAAGGTATTTTTGAGCAGAAACACAAACACAAGTAGAAACCAAAGTAGTTTTTACTCAGCTAATGCACGCTGATTCGTATCAAGCAAGGAAAAGGAGACCAATTATTTATCATCAACATTTTACAGTTGCATAATGTGATTGGCGCACACCATATCAGACTTCAGAGCGCTATCACAACGCAACCAGCGTGCATGAAACTACGACACGTCGCATCAGGTTTGTGAAGTTGTAGCGTATTGTTTCGCATCATGCTTTTGTATTTATGGAAAATTGTCGTGCGGGAGCGTGGGTGACGTAGACTTGTGGGCTTTGGACAGAATCATAGTGCTAACTGTAAGGAGGGTTTGAATAAGGCCCGGGAGAGATTACTCAAACATGCATGGATGACATATAAAACCTCTTAAGGCGTGTTTTTGATGCGGGAACAGCGTTATAACGTCGTGGAAAGCTCTAAAAAGTAGATTTTGCATAATACCCCCTCGTTAATGCACATTAGTTTAGCATTAGATCCTTGCAGGCCTGGAGACTAGTGAAGGTGAGGTGGAGAAAATGGACAGTTGAAGAGCTAAAAAGTAGATTTTGCATAATACCCCCTCTTTAATGCACATTAGTTTAGCATGAGATCCTTGCAGGCCTGGAGACTAGTGAAGGTGAGGTGGAGAAAATGGACAGGTTGAAGAGGCTGATGGTTTTTCTGCTGCTAGTTTTTTCAGAGGTTGTAGCACAAAAGTGAAACGGAAAAAATTATGATAGGAGAGAGTGAGTGTGTATTTATATGAATATAGCTTGAATTGTTAAGATGAAACATGGCACACTGTGATTGGCTGGTAACAACAGACAGATGACGAGATAGGAAATCAATTTGTGGTTGAATTTATGCTATAGCTTCATTACAGCACATACCCTTCTGTAATTATAAGGTCACTGGAGAAAACTGGAGTACTAGGTTCACTCAAAGTCGGTGTATCAAGTGAGTTCATGGACCCGACTTCTAAAGAGGAACCCAAAACCCTGGAAAAAGCACAGCACTTCCAACACACAGCCTGTATACCGCACACACAAATCGACCACAATTATTCTCCCATTCGCTCCTCTGTTTATGTTGAAACTCACATAGCTAAAATTATGTCAGTAGGAATCATTTTTGCCTTTCTGTTAAGTTAGTGCAAGAACTTTAGCTTAAACTTAAAGGGCCCATATTACGCTAGTTTGTGACCTATGTTATAATGTTGTTTCCTTATCAAAAACATACCTGAAGTTTCATTCACACACGTTTAACACACAAACCCTGCACATTTAGGCTGAGTTCTCAAACAGAAACACTCTGTTAACACACAAACCCTGCACATTTAGGCTGAGTTCTCAAACAGAAAACACTCTGTTCCACCTTGTGATGTCATGTGGTAATACAGGAAGTAGCTATTAACTTGAAAACTACAGCTTCATGACATCACAAGGTGGAACAGAGCATTTTGAGCTTTGGAGATGTAGAAAGACTAATAATGCAGCGTAACTTAAACATATGTGAATGAAACAAAACACAACTCCAGGTATGTTTTTGAGGAGCTAACAATATTATAACATGGCTTAAAGCTCATAACAATACATTTTGCGTAATATATTACCTTTAATGTAGTTGGCTTGAGGTAATTTTTTTCTGGTGAAGGGTCTGCCAATTGCCTGTCTCTATGGAGATGTTATTGCTCTGGCTAGAATGTTCCACAGTACGGCTTAAAACATATCTATCTCCATGAAGACAAATAGGACGCTGCCAGGAAAAATGATCAGCCATACTGTGGAAGATTCAGGCAAAGTATTAACATTTCCATGGTGACAAGAAGTGAATTATTCCATATCATTACCAATTACACATTTGGTCAATAATATTAACATTGCTTATAATTATAAACTACAATCATTAGTTTTTACTACTAGACTATTATATGCCCCACCCAATCAAATTATTGCCTAGAAAGGTCTAAGAATAAATCGCTATGTTACGTTATAGGAAACAAAATCTAAAAAGCTTCTGAAAACATTTGATTCCTAACAAACCCATCCAAATCTTTTCCACTGCTTTGCGCTCCGACCATAACCCGCCAACAGATAAACAGCAGCACGCACGCACGCACCCTTATGCGCGCACGCACCCTTATGTAAACAATAGCGTCTGCGTAAACAAATGCATGCACAATCTCTACTCGGTGACACTGGGTTAAAGGCAATTCTCCATAGAAAAGAATACAGGGCGCACATGAGTGGAACTATCGCTATGGACCCTTCACTTCCCATTAGGCTGACGGGACGTGGGAGAGGATCTGACAGGATGCTGGCTGAGAGCGCTTTAGCCCGGGGCGGTCGGGACATACCTGTGGCCTAACTGTGTATTCTTTGGGCACGTGGCAAACTCAGAACACACGGAGCAGTGGCGGAGGAGGCCTGGCAGGAGCAGAGAGATTTTTGGATGTCTGTACCAACTACCAACCAGCTCCACCGTGCAGTAATAATAAATGTGTCACTATTGACTCACCGCAGTGCCCCCGCTTTCACACTTGGTCCTGCCCACATGCGTTATACGTGGGTGAGGGGAGAGCAGGGAAAGTCTTGGGAGTTATAAGGCTATTTATACCGTGGCTGTTAGTGTTGTTGATCTCATGGCGTTTGATCAGCGTAGTTTGGAGCGCGTAAACTCTTCAGCTTTTAAGACATCTAGACTCATTCGGGTCGTTTCAACGCACAGCAAATCAAATTGGGGCTATGTGTGTCTAATTAAACCAGCTTTGTTGTTCATTGCAGCAGGAGTCCTTGCGCCCTCTGCTGCCGTTTTGCATCCACAAACATAAGGCCACACAAGTTTTTTTGATATTTATTTATTTAAAACAAGGACAGTGCACAGAAAACATTCATCTCAAGAGAAAAGATGCTCTGTGCCAGGTTTAGCTACAAGCCACTTTCCATTTGCAGTCCTTGGGCAGGTACCATCGACTGTATAAAGAAGTGGATTAAGTGAGTGTGATGTCACCCATAGCGTTCAGCTCCGGTCAAGTGAAGCTCATCGAGGCTAGAGCAGTTATAGGGGCCAATTTGGAGCCGAGCTGCATATTAGGAATTCCGACCGCGAGTATCATAGCAACCAAAGAACCAATCCGGACCGAGGTGGTTGAAGGTAACGTTTCTTCCCGCCCACACCTCTGGTTTAACAGGGAGCGGGCGCTTAGCAACGCTGTCAATCAAAGCTGTTGGTAACACTAGCGGGAGTGTCCTTGGGGAAAGATTTGATGATTTGTCTGTTATTAATGATTTCGAAATAAAAAAAATAAAAAAGCGAAATAAAAACACCAGGATCATGTAGAGCGGGTTAATACGAACATTTTAAGACCAAAATGACGAGCCTGACAGCAGCAGTTACGGAGAGAGGGGTAACTGTTTCCCAAGTAAATTGAAGCCGGAATGAGTCGATGGAGCTGGAAGTGCACCCATGAGCACTTCCTATTTGGACGGGCGGCTGCAGGTTCCTTATATATATACAGTCTATGGCAGGTATAGAAGATATTAAAGAGCCTATTTACATAACAACAACATAACATGTCATCAATAGCAATGTCTCCTTAAAATAACCACTATCCAATTCATCATTAAACATTTAAAACAGTCAAAATTCATTAAGACTAATTCCCATAAATACAAAATTTCAAATTCGTTATATTGATGATCTTTTAGTAGCTTATTTTCCATTTGGCTTATATTTTTTCCCCCTAATTGCTCGCCCTATCTGCCCCCTATCTTTACTTCCAAGTGCTGTATACTTATAGTACTGTGTTTTGCCCACACCAACAGGGGGAGACGCAGATCACTTCTTTCCAGAAAAACCCATGATATGAGGTAACTATTTCCTGTTTTATTCAAGATGAAATTACCAGAACACTCATACGCTGACTTTAAAGATCCGCTGCGTAACTTTTCCGGTAGAGGTTCCGCCACCTTTGCTTAACCTAGAATGTTCCACAGTACGGCATTAAACTAATCTCCCTCCAAGACAAGCAGGGGAAACTCCAAGACCAAGTTACAAGACAGATCCGTGGAGCGGCAACCCAAGATAATAAAGACACCTGTAACTGCAGACACATTTAATACCATGCTGTGGTGTATTCCAGGCAAAACAATAATATCTCCATGGAGACAAGGAGAAGTACCAGAAAAGTTGCACAGTGCACCTTTAAAACTACGACAATATGCTCAAAATGCTCACTCGGTACCATTTTGAATAACTTCCGGGACTCCATACATTTCCTAAATATAACACACATATTCGGTCTTGTATCCGTCTGTCTCCTTCACTTCTTCAAACCCACTCCTCTGCCTGTTCATTCGCCCCCCACCTCCGCGTCTTTCCGAGGCACGACACATGTTTTCAATAGCGGCCCAAGCGCCTGGCCTTGCGTAAATGTTTAGCAGCGTTCCTTTGGGGAGCGGGGGCCCGTCTTTACTGAGGGCCCTAATCAGTTGTAAATTCTACCTTAAAGAGCCACAGGAAGGCACTGAAGGAGTTAATCCTCTGAGAATTTTGCACTATTTCTTTGTCTGTTTACTCGCATGCTATAGGGCCACGGTATTTTTTCTCTCTGGAAGTTGACAACATGGCAGAAGTCCATAGTTGGAGGATTTGACAAATGATCTAATAAAGGCACAGTGAGATTACAGGCTGGCGGCCCGCTGGGAGGGGAAGTGGGGCTGTAAATTTCTTTTTAAAGCTGTCGATAAATGCAGTGTTGAGTTTAGGGGAGTTTGGGAGTGTGGGAGATTGGGCTTCTGTTCAGGCTGGATGGATGAGATGTTAAAAAACAAACATTTTCCTGTATTTTTTCTGTGAAGCATTAAACAAACATTACCAGTTGAGCTCAGTAGCCTCTTATTCCAGTTCACTTCCCTACATGAATCTCTGTATTTTTTATATATAATTTTTTTTTTTCCAGAAATGACATTGAGTACAAAATGTATTTCGAAAAAGAAATTTGTCCAGTTGACAGAATTCAATTTTTTTTCGCTACGGAACCTACCTGGACGTCTGACGGATATAATAGACAAATATAATAAATGTAGTGAAATGTTGACTTTAAAGATTATATAACCTTAAATAAACTTTTTTTTAAAGATATATACATACACGTTTCATACTTCACACATAACAACTTACTACAAACACAAGCTTTTCATTTTAAATAGCCCCTTATGATGGAATAACAAAGATAGAGAGATATCGCTTACATTGCTGCCTGATAAGACTGGATGAAGACTACAGTTTTTACAATGGAAAGGGAATTTGTCAGCTGCTCATAAAGTTAGCAGACAGTGCCTCCTTTTCCCACACCTTTCAGCAATGCTAGGTCCTGCAGCCTAATTACACATGATTTAAGACTTACCTGCCTGTGTGTGTGTATTGGTTTAAAAGTCCCCAAGGCCGCTGCTCTTCCTCTTGACTGGCTGACTGATAGTTTGATGAGATAATGACACAGGGTTGAGGTCTGAACCCCGCTCACCTGCTCCAGTCTTGCACTGATTGAGTGATTGGAGAGATAAGGAGGAGAGTTTGAAGGAATGGGAAGGGAAAAGAAGGGTGTTAGGGATGTTGGCAATCAAAAGTGTTTGAAAAGGTGCAATATGTAACTTTTCTTGACTTAGTGGAGATGATACTGTGTTGCCTAGTGTGTTCCACAAAATGTAATTAAACATTTACAACTTTTATTTATTCAACATCTGATGGAACATCCATGGAGACAAGCAGGTGAAAAGTTACACAGTGGAACTTTAAGTAAAAGTAGCTCACTTTGTACTGTGAATACTTAAAGACATCCTTTACACTGTTATAGTGTTTTTGTTTGTTTTCTAAATTGCTTTTAGTGCTGTTATTAGCATATTAGGAGATTTCTGGTAAAAAGTGTGAGTGTTTTGTCTGCTGATCTGAAGGTTGGTTCGAATCCCGCTCTCGGCAAGATCCACTGACCCACAGGTTGGTGTTGCATTTCCAGCTCCCACAGATGAACGCTGTCATTGTGTCCTTGGGCAAGACACTTAACCCACCTTGCCCTCAGTGTCTGCGTACACTGGTGTATGAATGGGTGAGTGGTTCCTTGATGTAAAGCGCTTTGAGTACCTTGAAGTTGGAAAAGGGCTGTATAAAATTGTTACCATTTACCATTTAGACCAAATCAATGAATAGGACAAGATAAAATTTAAAATGCTAGACTTGATGGTGTATTGTGTAGCCTAACTTTTCTGGGTGGGTCTGCCACCTGCTTATCTTCACAAAGATGTTTTTGCTTTGCCTAGAAGTTTCTACAGTAGGGCACTTATCTCTATTTCATTCATTCAGTTACAGGTGTTTTATTGTTAAAAGAGTAAACATGCATTCTTACTGCGAACAAGCTCGCCTCTCTACAGATCTGACCTATAAATCAAACGGGTGGCGTCACTTGCTTCTCTACACTGAGATATTTAAGTTTAATGCCCTCCACCAGAAAAGTCCCAAAGTGCATCTTTAGATAAAATGAAATATAGATTGTATTTTCATGTACAGTCATCTACAAAAAATGCATATTGATTCGCCCTTCAATCCTGCGGTATTTGGACACGTCTAATTACTTGATTGGATGAAGCGCCGGCGTTTGGGTGGAAACTTCAACAAAAAGCAGAACTGCCACGATTTCTCTTGCTAAAAACACTGTGAGGAAACTGAAGCTAGCAGACCTCCCACACTCAGACATAACACCACCATTGTGAGCTCGACTTGTACGCCTTTTTTGGACCAGCGCTTTGCTAATTTTCATCATTAGCGGTCATATTATCAAAATAAAATTAGCTGGCTTTGTGTGAGGTATTTTTATGGAGTCTGGCGGGACTATTAGACTATTTGAAAAACATGAATGTAATTGTTGACTTTATTAATAAGCTTATAGATGTGGTCAGTTGAGATATGACATGATATGAAGTGATGTTTTTAACACTATAGTTGCTGGTATAGTTTCTGTTCAGTGAGCATGTAGGATATCCTAAAGGTTCTTCTGTTGTCCACTGACCAGCGAGTTCACCAATGTTAAGATCAAGTTTCAGCCAGTATTATTTCAGATGAGATTGGACTATAACCAGAAGTTCAAAAGTGTTAAACTGGAAGACAGAACATAAACAAGAATGGACAGCAAGGAAATTCATAACCAAGTGAAAGTAGTAAAGCAATGTACTTAACTAAAGTTTTTTTTTTTAACTGTACTTTACTTAAGTGAATTTTAAAATGGACACTGTTTGCTTTAACTTCACTATATTTGAGAGCAGTTATCTGTACTTTTTATTCCACTATTATTTTTTTTAACTGGACTAAAAAGTAAAAATGTTTTTTTCACGATTGTTTGCTGAAAAGTCTTAGGGCTTATTTTTAACACGTTCATAACTTGAGCAAAAAAACTAAAACAAATAAAAACAACAAGGAAAAAAAAACAACAGTCGATTCATTTGTTTCTGTTCAATTGTTTTGGTCAAAATTCTGCACAAAGCTTTACCAAAATCACTACATTTGAAGCTTTATTAGATCTCAAGGTCTATGTGAAATACTTTTACTTTTTACTGTTTAAGTACATTAATACTTTTACCTTAGTAGGATTTTTCATGTGATACTTTTACTTATTATTTTTTTGCTCCAGTATCTGTACTTTTACTTAAGTAACCAAATTGAGTACTTCTTCCGCCACTGGTCTTAAACAAGGACACTTTCAGTTCTATCCTTGTTGACATTTCTACATTCTATGTTAGCTCTGTTACAGTATTTGTGCTTCTTTAACATGATCACTTTCCTTGGTCCGCTCATCTCACAGAAACAGTATGCTAAGCACTTTTCGTTTTATCTTGGCCAGCTTGTCTCCAAGCTGTTCCACAGTGTTACATAAAAATAATCTATCTTGCATTTATTCAATTAACGTTGTTTTATTGCAAAAATGCATTAAAAAAATTTATTTTTACTGTAAGCGAGGTCACCTTTCCAAAAATCTGTCCTATAACTTGACCTGGTGGCACTAGCTGCTTGTCTCCATGGAGATAGGTCAGTTTAATCCCACAATGTGAATCATTACAGACAAAACAATAACATCTCAATGGAAACAAGCAGGTGAGGAACGCTCACCAGACAGAATACAAAGTTCAACCCAGTGCCTTATTTAGTACAAAACACTATTGTTAATGAACATGATACTGGTATCTTTTTCTGCTTACCCTGCCTATACTAACCAGTCCCTACCACCAGCGTAAGTTCCTAAACAGTGCCAGAGGTGAGAGTTCATGTGGCAGTGACATTTACACAGCTGTATGAGCAGGAGCGGGTGCTACTAAAGAGGACTCAGCTCCAATCACATCATCTGCAGTCTGAGTCACTTCAGAGAGAGCAGCTCCAGCAGTGTCCAGTTTCACCGCCACAACACTCCAACAACTGGGGAAAAAAAAGAAATATAACTGAGATATAGATGTCATCTTCAAACAATCAGGCAGAGATGACGAGTGCGACTTACCATGAATTTATGGAAACATTTTGTTATACATAGAGAAAATGGAAGTGATCAAGAAGTTGATAAGTGATACATTAGTTTTTTTCATTGTCTGAAGTAAAATCATGCAGTACAGAAATTACGAAAGGAGGGGCATCTGGTTTAAAAATCTACCGATCATGGTTTGGTGTTTGTCTGGCCAGGCAAGAATTTGTATACCTCCAATAATTTGCAAAAAGTGTAGCCTGGACACTGGCTTTGTCTCCCCGGGTTGGGATGAGTGTGATTGACATGTGGAGTAGCCAGTTAGGAGCACACATGGTCCGACCTTATCAATACAAACATGGCGGCTCACAAAAATAACATAACAAAACTCTGCCAATCTGAGGTGAGAGAAGTTTGAATTTGTTCTAAATGATTTATGCCCAATGAGATCCTTTGTTTCCCATGTGTCACCGAAATAAACAAACTCGATCGGACGGCTCTGTGTGAGCTTGGCCTGGGACACAGAGGAGGAGGTGGAAAAAAAACATGCATGAATCATTATTAAGATATTGATGAGTGAAAACCATTATAATAGTTGTCAACTTTGTATAATATGTCTACTTTATGGTCTTTTATCTTTTTACTGAGTTAAATATGCTTCCATAAACCCTGATTTGTCCCATTTTACACGGCCATCAATAACACAATCCTGTCTGAACTGTCAAGGAAAAAAAAAAAAGCTGGAAAATTATTTCTCGAAACAAGTGGGAGCTGTGATTATGTCTGCGAGACCATATCATGTTTTTCAAAGTTATTATCTGTTTTTTGATGGGCAATTGACTTTTGGAGCATGCAGCGGGCCTGTGCGGGCTGACTGGCGGATTTTGTCTCCACTTGCCAGAGAAGTTGCTCGGGGGCCCTCCTTCTCTCCTCTCCTCTGCGCTCCGTGAGTTTAGCTTGGCCCGGCCTGAGCACTTGATGGTTTATTCATATTCAGTGGAGCAGGACGCGGTGCCATCAACCTCCCCTCACACTCCATCAGTCTGCGGAGACGTGACAGGCGCGAGCTAGCAGTTCCACTTTGGCCCCATGTTTGAAAATGTTCCCTCTCCAATCTTAAAACAACCATTATTTTCGAAAGTCGGGTCCAGGAACGAGATTTCCACGTATGTGCGTCCCAAAAGTGCAGATGTTTTATAGCTGTCAAAGCAAATGAGTGGTTTATGGCTCGCGATGCCTTCACTTACCCCTGTGCAATTTGGTTTGGCGTTTTTCAAAATGTTGCTACACTTTGCGCATGACAAGACAAATGATGTGTTAAGGGGAAAAGTGAAATGTATTGATGTTTGTTCAGCGGTTGGTCGATGTGTAGGTACAGAGTCGACTATTATTGATAATGGGAGTGTTGGTCCCAGGAAATTCAAGGCCAAAATAGTTATGTTTCCTGTTAGATTGTGCTGGTTGTGCCAAGGACAATATTTATGGACAAAATGCTTATCAAAACACAGAGAATTCACAAGAAGCCATTGAATCCATAAGTGAATATCAGCTTTTGTATTTTTCTGAATGGTTTATAATTTTGGCTTAAATACATATATATATTTTGGCTTAAATACATATATATATATATTGGCTTAAATACATATATATATTTTGGCTTAAATACATATATATATTTTGGCTTAAATACATATATATATTTTTAGAGGAATTCAGCAACATACAATATTTACTTTAAGTACAGGTGCGCTTTTCTGGTGGAGTGTCTCCCACCTGCTAATTTCTGGCCAACATATTTATTGATAGAGAAATTGCATTTCTGTGGTGTGCCAGCCCCACACTGCCAGCTCAGTCCTTGTCATATTGGCCTATGTCATCAGAGGTATAATGTGTTTTTTGTTTATTAGCAATTTGACTGTAAAATGGTAATATTGTGGTCATTCCAGGTGATACTTAGATATAAAGCAATAGTAAGGTCACACTCCTACACAGACGCCATCTCAAAATGTTTCAAATCAATAAACTATAGCTTATTAATTTCTACGAATCAATGATCAAAATCCCCAGCTATTACAATGCCATATCTGGCTCAGTTCGTATGCTCATAAATGAATTCACCAATTAATGAACCACTTGCAATTGAAAAACAAACACTCCCGGCTTCCTCCGTACGGCGCAGTCAAAACATGCACCAAAGACTGGCTTGTCCACACTGGCCCACTTAATCAAATCCAGATGTCTCCTCTTCTCCTCCTCTTCTCTCCTCTCTCCTCCTCCTCCTCTCCTCTCATTCCCTTTCCTGTCTGAGATCTTGTAGACGGGCCGGTCCATTGCAGTCGTGATTTGGCACTGCTGTCCAGCCTCTGTCTTTTTCACTATTTCCCCCGTATAGTTCCTCACTCGGGGATGTGGGTGGTGTTTAGTGGTGAGCGTTCATTGACTTGCACGGTTTTCAAGATTATGAAAAGTGAGAGACATTGAAATAGTTCAAATAGGGATATTTACTTCAGTTTTAGTTGGACTGTGATGTGGTTCCATTCTGTTTACATGCACATCATTAGAATCAGAATCAGAATAAGTTTTATTGTGATTGTCAGTGAACAAAATTCGCAAACTTGGAACTTGCTTCAGCGGTATGGTGTAATTACTGTATCTGACAGCACATCTGCCTATGGTAATGATAAATGCACAAACCTAAAATGATTTTGAGAGTCTCCTTGTTCCTATTGTGAAAATATAATGTCTGACTTGAGCCACACACCAGACTTGTGTAGTCTAGTTCAGTGTTTCCCAAACAGGGGTACGGAAGGCGGAATTGAAAAGTGTGTAATAAGACTATGTACTATGTAGTATTTTACACCTTTAATAATGTTTCTGCAGGTGAAATGTTTGGACAATATAATAGTTATAACTGGAAAAAGATGGATTTATTGGATTGGATTTGCATTTATTAAAGAAATACCGGTACACAATATAGGGGGTACTTAGATGTACTGGAGAAAAAAAAGTTTGGGAATCACTGATCTATTCCACAATGGTTGCCTAAATCAACTAGATGCATAATTTGTTCCTTTACCTTCTTCTGGGTGGAACTAGTGTCTACTGTCATTGCCTGTCTCCAACAATTCTTGGACCTGCAGGCTATGGATCTACGCAACAGTAATTAATCATTCCTTTCTTGACTCATCCACGTTTCCATATGACTGTCATGTTCCAACCTACAACCCAACAGTAGAAACTTGTGACCTACCTAGTTGTTTATTATTTAAGATGTTTGAAAGTTTGACTAAAGGAACTGGGCTGTTTCCTTGAATATTTTTAACAGTTCAGTTGCCGTTCATTTGATATCACATTATAATGAGTTTGATCAGAAAGTCTGAGCATTGGCTAAAACCCACAGACGCTTAAATTAGCTACTTTTATCTATGAAAAGAAAAGTCATATATTTTTTGGTGTTTTGAGTAAAGCTCCCTGCAGTCACTCACGACCTTTGGGGCAAAAACATACTTGCAAATATGTATGGTAACCTGGTGTTGCAAATTTTTCTATTGAGAAATCGGAACATCACCATTAGAAAAACAACAATTTAGAGGTGGTGTTATATATTAGCATGAATATGTAGAGGGGAAATAAAATTAAAGCAAGTCAAAGGATCACACAAAAGTAAAGATGGGCAATATGCAAAAAACAAATAAACATGAAGAAGCCTTGATCACAATGTTGATTTTATCATTATTCAAAGTTAAAAAGTAGCTGCAAAAATATTTTTTCACAGAGTTCATGCTTCACTGTGATTGGTTAAATCCACCTGCCACACACTGACAGGGGCTGACCAATGTGACGAGTGGGAAAAAGTGTCTTGACTTTAAGCATAGTTCCGCACATAAGACAAAAGCAGTGAGTATGATCCACATTAGGGATCAGATCATGATTTTTATTGCAAGGCAAGGCAAGTTTATTTGTAAATCACAATAAATCAAAGTGCTTTACGGAATAAGAAAAACGTTAAAATCACAATACAACAATTCAAAATAATAATCATAAATTGTCATCCTAAAATTAACATTAAAAGTGAAGAGTGCAGAATAAAAACCTTTCAGTCATATGCACAGATAAACAGAACCGTTTTGAGCCTGGATTTAAACACTGTCAAAGTAGAGGCCTGTCTCACATCTTCAGGAAGACTGTTCCAGGTTTTAGCTGCATAAAACTGAAAAGCTGATTCCCCATGTTTAGTCCTGACTCTGGGCACCAGCAGGAGGCCGGTCCCTGAAGTCCTCGGAGTGTGAGATGGTTCATATGGCACTAACATGTGGGAGATGGCCATATCGCCTTGCTCTGCACAAGAGTCAGCCGTGTGTGAGCATTTACTGTAGTACCTCGACTCACAGGGGGCACTCTACAATGAAAAACAAGAACAAAAAAGAATTGTGTAAGTTGACTTTTTCTTAAATCCCCACGACAAACACAACTTCTTCCTTCCCGTTTTGACGAGATGTCCCACCGTTTCTCAGCACTTGCCCTGGCCTGCCCATCTCCCTAAGAGGTCCGGACTGCACACTGTTTACTTTAGCACAGGCCGTGTCCCTTTGGTTACAGCCCCTTTGAAGAGGCCAATCACAGGGCTGTCGACACACCATTCTCCCCATGTCAGAGCCGGAGCCAGCCAAAGCCAACGCTAATTTACTTTTCCACTTCAGCGCCCAGAGAAAACACTTTTTTCTATCTCGAGATGCAAAACAATTCAGGCATGATTTTTCTTTAAACTTTTGACACTTGCGTATAGTCTCTCCATTGCTACCACCCAGTGCGGTAAATGTAAATACTTATTCTCAAACTTTTTACACTGAGTACTTAAGGAATTACCATTTTGCAAGAGGGCAAAATCCGGACAAAGACTAAACCGGAAATAAACCAGGAAGTAGGAGTTAACTAGAGCAACTATTTTAACACACCGTCTTAACCAAAGACTAAACCAGAACCAGGTCTGAAGTAAGACAGAATCTAAGCCAGTACTATTTAACTTTAAACTCGGGCGAAAGTAGCTCAGTTGGAAGAGTGTTCGCCGTCTGATCTGAAGGCTGGCGATTCGAAACATGCTCAGCATGTTCAGCTCCTACAGATGAATACTGTCGTTGCGCTTTTGGGCAAGACACTTAACCCATCTTGCCCCCAGTGTCTGTATACACTGGTATATGAATGTGTGTGTGTGTGAATGAGTGAGAGGTTCCTTGATGTAAAGCGCTTTGAGTGCCCTGAAGGTGGAAAAACGCTATATAAAAATATGACCATTTACCATTTTGACACATTACCATCCCGTCTATTCCAAACAATCCTTACACGTTTCAATCCAAGTATGTCTGTAATTAATATTTGGCTCTTTTCAGTACAACAGGTCAAAACCCAGACTAAACCAACACTAATCCAGTACTGAACCAGGTCTGAAATTATACTTAAGCCAGTTCAGGTCCAATCCAGCACAATAAAATGTAAAAAGAATAAACCAATTATACTGTATATCATTCAGGCTCCCTAAAATACTTTGGACACCTGGCTCTGGTTTTGTTTGATTAATGGGCTAACTCCAAATGAATAGCCAGCCAATACTAGGCAAGGTGGATGAAAATATGCAGTAGAGCTACTGTAGTATTTGCAATGGTCTCCCATCCAAATACTAACCAGACCTGGCCTTGCTTAATTCAAAGAACTGACAAAATGGGGCACGGGCATTGTAGCTCATTTGTGGCAGTTTACCCCTTTTTGCTTGTCATGACATTTGGGTAAACTGACTTTAAAAACACGGAGGAGCTATACGGATCATTGCTAAAGTGTACTAGAGGCATATATACCTTTAACTTGGACTAAATCAACTCGGGTTCCCATACCGCTGTTTGAGAACCACTGATCTAAAACATAAATAGCCCCCAGTGTTGTCGTAGAGGCCCAGGAACAACTCTGAAAGACAAATGAGTCCGTAGAGAAACTAAATAGAGCGCACTTCGTAGCTTTTGAAGTCCACGTGATTGGCACTCATAGGTTGGCTCTTTACCCTCTGAGTCCCTAAGCATTACGTGATGTTTCAGTGCATTAAAGACTTAGCAACGGGAAAGTGTCAAAGTTTGTAGCAGTTGAACTAAGAAAAATAGTGAGCATTTGGTGAGAACGAGTGAACGCAACTGGAGGAACTGAACAAACGTAGGTCAGATTTGTCAATGTCACGTCCACTGTCATGAGGACTTCCTTAAATGTCCATCAGGAAACTAGCTTCAACAGGAATGCTTTACCAAACAATAGCTTCTTTCACTGTTGGTTGCATGTTCCATTTATTTCAAAGAGGAACCCGAACATTGTAACTTGCCTTTTTTATTTATGTTTTTGGACTTACCGTTAATCATTTTATATTCATCATACGACTTTTGACTAATGTTCCAAACTTGGATTCTTTCTTCATAGCACTGGGACTATGGCACATACTTGCATTTTCTTTCCATACATCAAAACATATAAACGTACCTTTGGTTTTGTCACTATATTTTATCTCCTGAATACTATTTGCAGTTAGTTTTATTATAACAATTTTCAACCCCGTAGTGCAGGATTAGTCAAAACTTTAAACTACTCACAATGCAGATAACGCCTTTAATTATAAGAGGACAATGTTTATAAGCCAACCAATGTTCAAAAATTGTGTCAAAACTAATGTTATTGTAATTATCTGATATTTCGTGCTTAGTTCAGGGTTGACACTTTTTGTTGTTCTTGTAACTGTTCATGTGTTGTTAATGTAACTGCTTTTGTATGGGACACTTGTTGCTATGCGGATAAGTGGATGTGAAGGGTCTATTTGTCAGTTACTGGTCCGTTTTGGAGGAGACAAGACTGCTGTTGTTTTGCTCTTGTTTTGGCATAGGTTACTGTCTACATTAGCCCTTGTGTTCAGAAAAATAAACAACCAGAAGAAATTCGTGAGTGTTTCCTTACACCGAACGCAATAAAATTTTGTATTTTTTCACTGCAGGCTATAGGCAAATTCCATAATGCATTTTCTTCAGTAAGACCAATAGAGACTTCACTTTGCTCTTTTAAATGAATTGAAAACGGGGAAAAAGGGGTTTTCAATTAAATCATTCAGTTTGTATTATTTTGCATGGGGCTGACAGCAAATAAGTTCGATAGGGACTACAGAGCCGTTTAAAATCCCCCGGAGAATTGGTGCAGTGTTGAATTGTTTGTGCACACAAACATAGAACATTTTACACAAATGAACCTACTTTATATTGTGGTTTAGTGGCAAAACTTTTCCCAAATTCTCCATTGAAATGAATGGGATTCCCGCTTAACCAGAAGTGAGCGCAGTTTAGCATTTACAGCAAAAGTGGACGGGGAATAAGGCCAATATTGACTAAATGTTTCCTTCTTATTGTCAACTTACATTTATTTGTTTATAATAATAGAACCATCTCTATAATATAACCAATCAATTTAACTCAGCACAAACTCATTCCCTGTATGCCACTCAAAGGCTGTGGTATAGTAATTACTGACATCACTATTGTTTGCTCTCCAAACTTTGACGCTTTACTAATGTGATATTAACTGCTGCACAAGCCTCCTCATCATATTGCTATAATTTGTCATACCCCAGGTTTGTTAGTCCAGTATCACCTTCTGCAGTGGGCAAATTAGTCTTGAAATTGTTATTAGAACTTTATAAATTGTGACTTTGTTCAAACCATTGCCCAGGTTATAATGCAACTCAACATAATGATGACTAATTACTTAATGAGTTGAAATGAAAGGAAAATCTGTACAAGACACACCAGAGTTATTTTCATTCACACTTTAAACAAATGAAGAGTAATACGGCATGTTACAGTGTTGGTTTAAGAAAAGACATCTCCCAGAGGCCATTTAAAAGTCATGAAATCTGGTTTTATTCTGATATTGTTTGTATAGCCTTAGTTCAGTACATTCTAAGACACTGAGGACTACACATTATACAAAGGGTGAAAAAAGAACAAGAATATAAACATGCATTGTAAGGCCTGGTAAGATGTACTGGGCCTGTAAAATTGTCCTCTGCATTTGACCCATCTTTCAGCCTGTCAGGAACAATGGACGCCACAGTGCAGAGCCTAGAGACCCATCTCCACATCTGGAGCTATCTGGTCTGGATGTTGGTGGATTTTTGACAATTGTGCATGTTTTGGGTTCTGACTGAGGCCATCTCCTTCTTGCGAGAAGCTGGTTTGTTCCACTGCTCCTTTGATTCTTCAAGTCCCATCATCGCCGTTATACAACCAAGTATCTCCATAACCATTTTTAACTGCTGCTATTCTTAGCCAACTTCAAACCCCACACTACGTGCCAGCAGAAGATGTAGGATCTATTCAAAATTTTTGCACTGATATACCATTTATTATTAAAGCAACACTGTAACTTTTTGCAGGTGACACGTCACCTTCACGATTTCATGGAAATAGAAAGTTAAAGCCATACTTAGGAACATTTTCCACCAATGGAATATTATAGCCAAAGGAACAACATTTCCATGAAAACCAGCAGGAGGAGGCCAAATAAGAGTCAGGTTTGTGTGTAAGCAACATGGTGTTGTTGTAGTTTAATTTTTGGCTTAAAATGGTGGGGCTTTAAATTTGAATTGTAAGGTAGGTGTCCAAAGGTATTGACAACAAGGTTTCCTTTAAAATGTTTACTGCTTATTAGTCATTATTTTACATAATCGTTTTATGATGTAATGAGTGTTGTTTGCCTAATTTTGAGACATGTATCATTCAAGTCAATTCAAGTTTATTTATATAGCATTTTTGTATCATACTTATTATTGTTTAATTCTATATGTCCAAACATTATACTTCAGTCATGTATAGCTGATGAAACTGAACAGAATATACAAGGGAACTGCCAGAGGCTATGGAACAGCAATCCATGAATACGGTGAACACACTTATTTTCCTGGCTCTTATCGATTTGGCCCCCACGCCTGACTTGTTGTGGCTCTAGACGTAGGCTTAGCTGAGACTTTGAAGAACTCAGAGGAGGGAGCGATGGAGGGATGAATGGATGGAGGGATGAAGAGAGGGAGCGGTGTTTTGAAGGGGACACTTGTGGGAAGGAAAGGCGGCTCATTGCGAGAGATCAGCTTGTGTAAACATTCAGGTTAATGAAGCCCAGCGCTAGGCCTAATCCTCAGTCCGTCTTTGGCCCCTATTGGCCCCTCTGGACCCCCCTCCCTCTCCCCAAAGACCCACCACCTACCCCACCTTCCTTTCTCCAGAGCCCACCTTTGCAGCATAATCCCTCACAGGAGCAGCCCCTGTCAATCAAGCAGGCCCCAGGGAGGAGGGAGGGGGTAGTGCCTACGAGAATATTTGTGAAGTGTTTATGTCAAAGTTTGGTAAAGCTACTAGTTGCCAACAGCCACCTTGTCTAATGTTCCATTTTGAATAAACAAAAATAGTAAAAAAAAAACAAAAAACAGTCCTAAGTCCTAAATAAGTGTCAGAGAAATGACAAACATACACTTTAATATTTATTCTCAGTTAAGTATATAACTGTATCACATGCATTTGAAGCAGAAAGAAAAAAAATAAGTTATTTTGATACCACAAAAAATGGAATTAGTCAATTACAAGCACTTGTGTAATAATAAGTAGTCTTTTTAGTAGATGACAACTTACTTTTGCCTGATTTTCTCTTACTTAATGCATGGGCTTGGGAGCAGGTTTTGACCCATGTTTGATATTGCTTTGGTTGAGTCCTATAAACAATGTGCTGTGTAAAGTATGCTGTTGATTTGGACTGAAGGGGTTTTCCAGCGGGGAAGCTTCAAACCAGATGAGAGAGAGAGATTGAGAGAGAGGGGAAAGAGAGGGAAGGAGAGAGAGAAAGAGAGAGAGGTGGTCTAGACCTGGACTAGTGGTAATCAGCACCACATGAACTGTAAAGACTACAGGGACTAGGGGACTGAAGGAGCGCAGAGGGCAAAATGGAGTGAGAATTTCTACCACAGCCACTATATGTAACTTTCAACATTTTCCAATCACGAATATTATTTTGAGGGCAACTTCAAGTGTTATACAACCATGCTTGTTCAATAGAAAAAAAATCAAATTTTGGATGTGCCAATATTTGTCAAATATGATGGCCTATATTTTAAAGACACCGTGCATCAAAACATCAAAAGTCCATAAAAGTTGAATTTGCAAATGTCTAGAGACTGTATATATAAATGGACATAGCTAACGTGCTAGCCGCTGCCTTCCAAATAGAAAGTGATCATGGCTCCAATTCACTTTACAATGAAAAATTCACCCCTCTCTCTGCAGTGAGCCTCGTCATTTTGGTCTTAAAATGTTCGTATTAACCCGCTCTACATGATCCTGATATTTCGCTATTGTGTCCGTAAATCCCGCTAGAGTTAGCAACAGGTTTGAGTGACAGCACCAGGTCCGTGCTAAACCAGGAAGGGGCGTTTCCTTCAACAGCCTCGTCCCAGACTGGCTCTTTGGTTGCTATGATACTTGTGGTCGGAATTACAAATATGGAACTCGGCTCCAAACTCACCCCTATAACTGCTCTAGCCTCGATGAGCTTCATTTCGCTGGAGCTGAGCACTATGGGTGACATCACACTCTCTTAGTCCACTTCTTTATACAGTCTATGATTATGTCTCCTCTAAGCTTCGGCTGTGGGTCAATGCCTCTTGTTAGTGGTGATACTGGCTGAATTAAAGCCAAAACATGGGGACCGTCAAAGAGGCACATGTACACAACTTTGTTCATTACTTTAAGTGCCGTGACGTCATGTTAATCACATTACAAATTATATCAGAATAAAAAAAAACACAAAACTGACCAACTAATCAAATTACTCACAAAAAATGTGCATATGAAACCTTATTACAAAAGAGTAGCATTACCAAAGCGCACTGTAGTCCCCATATACCAGCTGACTTCCTTGTTGTATAACTATTGCCTCTGTTTTAAATGAGGTCACCCCCAGGATCCCTAAACAGTATTACCTCACTAATCCCTTTGCTGTTCCACCTTTACTGTACCTCCGCTCTTATCCCCAACCTGGATACAGACAGTTGGTCAGCAGCCGGTGCATTACACCAGTCACCTGATAGCTCACATTTGTGTAAACACTGTGTTATTCTGTAGAAGGATGTTGTGAGCAATACTTCCTTATTAGTTGCCTCCCAGTACTTTCTTTACAACCATAGTATCACAGCCCAGGGATAGGGACTGGCCGCTCAGCTCTAGTTGTCACATCACAAAACACACAGAAGTGTAGTGAGGATGTGCTGTAACCAAGCAGCATGTGAATAATTCTTTTGTGTCATATCATAATATAAAAGTGAATGTACAACAGTGTAAGCATAAATACACACATGACAATTTCTGCATTACTTACTTTGTTACACTTAATAAAGGTAATTTAACTTACACAATAAAACACTTCATATATTTTGAAACGGTTTAAAGAGTGATAATATTTTTTGTAGATGTTAGTGTTTTAGTCTTTTATCAGCTTTCCTCTAATACCATTTTTTTTTTTTTTTTTTTTTCTCACTGTCAAAATGTCTACATTCACAATATGCAACCATACGTTTTTACAAGTTAGGGCTGTTATGGACAATAGTGCTGCAACTAATGTGCTGCAACTTTTCTTTTCCATTTATTTAACAAAGGTCAATTTCTACTGCAGATTTATGATTACATTTTTAACCAGATAGGTTGAAATATGGCGACTGAAGACTTCTAGAAAGATACTATTTACTCATGAATTGTATTACTGATTTTGTTTTATTGACATTCAAATTTAATAAAGCCACTGCAGGTCCTTTGTGTGTTTTAGAGTCTGTATGGTCCAGTTAATCGTAATTCATGTCTATTTCGAGCTATGTCATGGCGGAACAAACAGAAGGTGGTACAGAGATGAACACAATCTTCACAATCTTAGTGAAATCTAATGAAAAATTGATGGTCAAAATAGAGTGAGAAGATGTAAGACTTATTTTAACCCACTCCAGTGTCAGAAAAGACACTTAAAGGGCCCATATTATGCTATTTCTGATCTATGTTATAATGTTGTTTCCTCATCAAAAACATCCCAGAGTTGTGTTTTGTTTCATTCACACATGTTCAACACACAAACTCTGTATATTTAAGCATAGTTCTTCTCTCAAACAGAAAACACTATGTTCCACCTTGTGATGTCATGTGGTAATACAGGAAGTGCTCCACTGTGTTTTTAAACTCCATACACCTTCACTAGAATCATTTGGATAATTTCCTTCCCTGGAGTTGACAATCTCTACTGAGCTAAAGCTGAAAGGGAGCTGTTATGTTGAAAATTACCACTACATGACATCATAAGGTGGAACGTAGCATTTTGAGTTTTGGGGATGCCGACGTGTGTGAATGAAACAAAACACAACTCCAGCTATGTTTTTGATGCGGTAATAACGTTGTAAGGATGTTTAAAGCTCACAAGAGTTATTTTTGTGTAATATAGGACCTTTAAGATAAACAAAAGAAAAGCTGCTTTCTTGTTCACAGTCAATACCTCAGCAATACAATACAATATACAATAGATAAGAACTATAAAAATACTATTATTATTCCAATGAATGACTGCAGCCATACTGAGGTCCCAAACAGACTACAGAAATATACATTTATGATATTTTTTTAGCACTCGATACAGATGATTCCTATTTAGGTTAATCCAAGTGTCTACATAGCTAAGTCTATCACACCTCCCATAGGCCTTACATATAAAGTCAAATCAAATCTTCCCTGTTGTTTTAATGCCCATCTCATCCATCTCTGTGCCATGCATACAAAATTCTTTATCCCTGCTCCCACACACAAATAGAAGCATGGACATACCCTGCCGAGAGCGTGGTGTGTCTGGCACTAAAGAAAACAGCCAGCTATGCCATGACAAATGCACCATTATGACCACATCTTGGACTTTTTTCTCACACTTCTCCTCTTTCTAACATATTACTGTCTTTCCTCTGGCTACTATTGTTTTGTGGGTACCTTAAGTTTGACAGCAGTTTTATGATGCCATCGTAACTGTACAATTTATGCTATTTCTGCTCCTAGAATCCCATAAATCACTAATATATGTGGAAATCAAAACAATATACCCCGAAGGAACAGATGTGTCTGATAGCAATAGGATAAAATAGATTATGAAGTAGGCTATTTTAATGTTTTAATATTTACTACCGTTATAACTCTTTATTGTTGCTGTTCTAAAGCAGTTTAAAATCATTAGCTTGACATAAAAATCACCCAACAGATAGTTATATTTCTATGGGTAGTGGAGTCTGTGTTCTGTCAACTTTTATTGCACTGTAAAATATTCAGATGTAAGAATTCAAATAGTTCATATAGAAAAAAATAGTAAAATAAAGTGGAATAGTTCAGAAATGTTCTAAACCTTTGGAAGAGAACCAAGTTTTAGTTGAGATATTTGTAGGATTACGTAATTTAATGACAGATTGAAGTTTTGCAAATAATTTAGAAGAACACATTTGAATGCATTTTCTGTATATGATCTTATAGTATCCCAATTCAGGTCAATAGTTGTAGGAATAAACGTTAGCAATAAGTGAACTTTGCATTAACGCACACTGACGCACCAAGGAATAAAGTCATGTATCTCTGAAAATAGTAGTTGCTTAGCTACGTTTGAGTAATCAATAACAGTGATTCACTACATAATCTTTAGGACTGAAATATTTTCCATGCACAGCACGATCGCTCCCGACCATGCACGGAGGGTTCCATCCCACATCCAGCACTTTGAGACTGTATGTGAGCCGTAAGGAAGGAGGCCAAGGACGAGTGAAAGTGAGAGCCACTGTCCAAAATGAAACATCCAAGATTCATAAGTACATCAAGGACAAGGCCCCAACAGAGGATGTGCTCAGAGAATGTCTCAGACAGTGGACAGTGGAGTGCAGAGGAAGAGGTGCTGGAGATACCATCATGGGAGGACATGTACCACCAGAAAATAACTGAAGTGGCTGATATCAAGAAATCTTACCAATAGCTAGAAAGGGGTCTCATTAGCCTCTTTTCCACTGGCACGGTTCGCTTGGGGCCGCCTTTGAGTAGGTCTGTTTGGGGCGGCTCCCTCCAGTCGAATTGCATTTCCATGCTTCGAACGTGGCTCTGGATCCAGGGGCAGGACTCTGGTCCATGAGACACTGACGTCACCCAAACATAACTCATGTTTTTATAATAAATAAAATCTAAATCGTAATTATAAGGCCGGTTTCAGCAATTCAAAAAAACGTTTAGTTTGTGGCAATTTGAGACATGGCTAAAGTTAGCATAAATACAAACTTCTTCCGGTTTATCGTCAGCTTTTTGTGCATTTATTTCACTTCTCTGCGACTCCACATTTTACCATCTCTTCATGTAAAGCATTGAGTTTAGCTCATGTTAGATGCATTATGCACTGGAAATATGTTCAAACTTTATACGCGAGTGCCGTGCATCCGTAAACAGGAAACAGCTGTTGCATTCGTGCTTTGTTTTGCGACACATATCGGCTCGACATATAAAGTTTCCATAACTGAAAATACAGCGGTTTATCAAGTCAGCGTTTTGTCAGGGATTATTATTTTCTGTTTATATCTACTTTTTGCCATCTTGAGTCTGCATTCTCTCTTGCCCAATCATCTCGTTTCTTCCGCAGCCATGCCTTAGCTAAAGCGATCCGTACCGAGCTGGCCGGGGGGGTACAGTTCACTTTAGACAGTGGAGACACTTAGGCCTGTACCGATCTGCTCCAAAGCGAACCAGTGGAAACGAGGCTATTATTAATGTATGTGGAATTCTTACTAAAAGTGTACGGTAACCCACTGACAGTAAGAATGCATGTTAAGAACCGGTCAATGAGGCAATAGAAACGTCTGTAATTTAAAACAATGCAAGATAGAAAGTGGAACATTTCAGGCTAAGCAATTTCTTTTCCAGAGAAAAGTGGGTGCACCAGAAAAGTTAAATAGGACACCTTAAAAGCGCTAAATATCTTTCACCTTACGGACCATGTCTATTAAACGATTACACTATACATAAGGCCCTACCAGATTTCAAACCACGCCTCTCGGTCAGACTTATAAAACCATGTCAGGACTCATGTAGCTGCGGCTGTGCTGGCAAACGTGAGCATGTCAGAGGAGGCAGGAATAGTCGTGGTGGAAAAGGACTAAATGAAAAAGTGGGCGGTTTGGGGTTCCCCGTGCTTTCTGCATTAAGCTCAGAAAACAAACATGAGCAGAACCGCATGAAGGCCACATATGAACTGTAGTCCAAGTCCTCACTTTCATCTAGGGTACAGCAATGGGTGGCAAGGCTTGCTCAGATTTGTGTTGCCATGTTCACACTGCGGATTAATGGGTTATAGATACAACCCAGATATGGTACCATGGCCATTCCGTTTAATGCAGGATGGTGAAATAACAGGAGCAGTGAGCAGCTATGGTAGATGTGAGACATACAGGCCAAAATCACAAACTCTGACTTGAATGGTCCATATTTAATACATAAGTTTAAGGTATTAGGTGTACTTTACACATTGTGCATTTTTAAGATTCAGTTAAGGTACACTTTATTGTCCCCGTAGGGAAATTTATCCTCTGCATTTGATCTATCTTTCTGCATCAGTGGGTGACCATAGACAGTACAGAACCAATGCCTGGACCATCTTCAGATCTTTAGCTATGCTTGGTCATATGGATGGTCTGCCCGGGGAAAATTCTCGCAGACGTAGGGAGAAACATGCAACAGTTCAGCATAGCATTGTTTTGAGCTGTTTAAGCAGTCTGCGTTTTGTATGTGTCAGGGATGGCAGTTGGAAATTAGGTCTGAGCGCTATAGTCTGGTTGCCTGGGATCCAGAATACACACTTCTTCAATACTTTACAAAGAAGTGAGTCTTGTCACCGGTGCATCTCCTCGTTTTCAAATGGCCGTGATTGACAGGTGGATTAGCGAATCAGGGACAGGCATGGTCCATCTGTATCGGAAAAATAAAATAAAAAAAATATCACGGGGGGCTGAAAAACATTGTGAATTTTTGTTGAATCAATTGGTGAAGTGCTAATCTCTGTTCATCTGAGGTGAGATCCTTTGTTTCACAAAAATGGATCTGATTGCATGATCACGTTTGACCAGGCTTGAGACGTAATGGAGGACGTGGTGACCAGACTGATATCAATCTGTATGAAAATGCAGAGAGATATCATTCTGGATTTGCCAGGCAAATAGTCTGGTACAAAGCATCTCTTCAGTGTTTTTTTGATTAATGCTCCAGTGCAGAGTCCCTGTAAAATGAACTCCACACGGGAAAGTCCACTGCTCATCAAGAGTCAAACCTAGATGGGACTTTCTTACTATGAGGCCAGAGTGATCAGTTGGATCATTCTGAAGTGAGTATAACTGATGCTTGTGAATGTTTTGTCATATAACTTGGAAAAACCCTTTCCGCAAGGACTCATCCATCATTCATTACAATATTGGCTTGTATTGCCTGATATCACGGTGGCACTTACCAAGGAGCTTGTAAATTGAATTCAGTCCCAACAGTCTACAGTTTTGTTGAATTATTGAATAAGAGAGTCTGATAAACATGCAAAATACAAAAATCACTCTCACATTCCTTGAGCATAAAAAAATGGAAAAACCAGATCAGATAAACCCATATCTTTGAAACACATTGAACACTGTTGCCTTTCCTCTTAGGAAAAGTATAACGACAGGGGCCCGAGGACGCTGCAGGGGCCCCTCACCTGACCGAATTATCTCATCGGGGCTCCTTTATTATGAACTCGGCAGGATTATTATTTTTATTATTACCGGCCGCTGTTTTGGTCCCCACAATGCCAGGCCTCAGTGCACACAGCTGTTTCTCCTCAGCTCTCATGTTTTCTTTACTTAAGAGGTGCTTTTGCAAAATGCCGAGCACATATTTTTCTTCCTCGCCCCCCTTTCGTCCACTGCCTATCTTTACAATGGACCAGTTCTGTCTATTTTCACCGGGATTTGGACAAGTTTAATGACCATGTCTCGCAGTCCAAGTGACGGCCTCGTAAAATTATGTTATGTTACGAATGCAGCGGGCCAGATAATCATTAAGGTATGGAATAATAAATCCACGTTTGGCTGGTTTGTTTCAAGTTAGATGTTGAAATACAAAATTACACCAATATTATATTTTTAGGAAGCCAAAAATAGTATCATAACAGTTTTTTCTTGGACACTTTTTAGATGATTATATTGCACTACAGTTATTCACGAATATATCACAGTATGCCAGCATATTAAATGTAAAAATGTATGCAATTTTGGTGTTATAATAAAATAGCTTTAGTGTTCTTCCAGATGCTCAAAGCTGCTTTATAATTCTGAACATTCATTCCCCATCCTCAGTGGTGCCACTGCCCTGGGTTAGACTGACGGAAGTAAGTCTGCCTATCAGTGTCTTCAGCCCCTCTTACAACCACCAATCACTCCCCTCCCCTCCACTCATACACTTTTTGTACTTTGGCTTACTTTAATTTAAGTGAAGGACAATGACCTGACATGACTTCGGTTAATTGTAAAAATAAGAATACGCTTTACATTCTTTACATGGTCTGAGTTTTGATTATTGTGGTGTATTTCCTATTGATCCTATACCCTTCCTCTGTCACTCTAAGAGCTGTGAAGGAGACATAAGGCTCATAACCCAACAGTGAAAGTGCGATCAATATCACGGATCAGGTTTCCACTATGAGTGAAGCAGCAGCTGTGAGGAGCGCCACTGATCACATTTAAGATATGCACATGTGGGGTCAACAGGACCAGACATTCAGAGTCAGTAAGCGGTAAGCAATGGTTTTGTACCACACAATCTTAAAAGCATAGTTTGTACTTGCACACAATGGTAATACATTTTGCTTAAGAAACTGGGGGCAACTGAGGGCAAGAAGTCTCAAATGGGCCACAAAATATGAAACTATATTGTGCAGTAGTTATGCAGCACAAATTTGAACTGAGGTAGAGCTTGCCTCTCCAGAGACCTGAGTCATAAGTCACCACAGAAATCTCATTGCCCTTCCCTGGAATATTCCACATGAAATTTATCTTCAATTTTCAAAAGTATGACTGTTGCTTGTATGGCCACCGGAAAAAAAAATATGCAGTGAGGCTTTAAAGTGAACTTTACTTTTATCTTCTACCCAGAGTTAACATATACAGTGCAAAATACAACACACACACACACAAACACACACAGTTGAATACCATCAGAATTGAAGAAGCATTCAATTCATTGCAATTAAGGGTTTTTAAGATATTTTCTGACTCTATTGCACTCCAAAATGCACATTATATATAATATCCTGTTCCAAAATATTACCAAAATACCAACAAGAAAAGACTTTGTCCCACAATGGAAAATGTCATAAACCAGTGCTTCTCAAACCTTTCTCATCAAGTACCACCTAACTTAATATTTGGCTTTCCAAGTACCACCAGATCTAAACCCGGACTTTATCAGGCCTAAGTTAGGGTCAAACATGGTCTAAGATTAGACTACACCAGCTCCATAGACTAAACTATGGATACGGTAGTTCAAATTGATGATTAACCCAAAGGAAGACAAAAATATGAATCTTGTACCACAATTTGAGAAACACTGTCATCCAAGCACCGGAAGTACCAAGTATCTTAACCTCCTATTGCATGCTAACACTTTCTCTAGCACTAGCCAGGCCTTACTTAACAGGCTGACGCTGGTAAGAGTACACTTAGTAAAAGCAGGATGGAGCATCAGTCAGAAATACTTAACATGTGTGTGATTGGGTCTCCAGGGACGTGGCTCCACTTTCCTTCCTGCTGCTTTATCAATACAGTGATTAGCCTAATAGATAGAACAGGGCCTTTTAAAAGCCTTTGTACTTGTCCATAATTAAATCAGCGAATAGGCCCACTGTCCCTCATCACGTCCATGCATTATTGATAAGTCTCTGGGAGCGCTGTCTGGTGGGCAGTGGTCATCAATTATGCATAAAACAGCATCTGGATTAAAAGAGTTTACTTGTCATCTTCACAACCAATGTCAATCTTACCAATTTGCTCACGAAATGAAATGTTCACCCTATTTATTTGTCTCCATGGATATGTTATTGCTTTGCCTGAAATGTTCCACAGTCATTAAACATTAAACTCCACAGACACAACCATTTGATGCCACTATTTCAATGTATTTTTGAGCAATAAAAACACATATAATTGAGTATATACATGATATATAAATTGAATAATGGAACATACTAGTCAAAGCAATAACATCTCCATGGAGACAAGCTTTTCTGTACCACAATCAGTTACCAGTTACACAGAGCACCTTTAAATATATTACATATACCACAATTTTTCATTTAAGTACTTTAAAATATTTAGATGGAAACGAGTAAGAGTAAACCTATACATTTAGTACATTTTAAGCATAATCTTACATATTGACAATGTTGACAAGATTACGAGACCTCAGAAGTAGTTAAAGTAAAAATTATTACAATCAAAGAGCAAGTGTGAACAAAGTAAAGGATATTTTGAAGGAATGCACAAAACCTTTTACAGAAAATGTCTAAAGTATAGGCCACTAATTGGTCTGGCTGAGATCACGCTATAGACAGACCACAAATTGGGACAAAGTAAATAGTACATGAATAGAACACATGTTTGAACTGTAAGTGGTCCAGAGTTTCCCTCCGTTTTGTGGAGTGTGTCCTTCCAGAGGCATTGTGGGTAATAACAGGGCCGTGTGGTGAGTCAACGCTCCTGCTCTCATTACCTGTGGTTCTGAGGGCAGACACTGTGCCACTCAAATTCATGCTTATATTAAGGAGAATGTAAATGAGTGACTAAATGACAAGACAGCAAAAGTGTGTTTTGTATCCTGCTTTTGTATATTTATGGAGAGTTGTCGTGTGGGAGCGTGGGTGACGTAGGCTTGTGGACGGAGCATTGGACAGAATCTTACAGCTAACCATAAGGAGGGTTTGAATAAATTGCTGAAACATGCATGGATGAGGGAACAACATTATAACATGGTAGAAAAATGTTGCATAATACATCCTTATGAAAGTAAAAAAAAAACAGTTCTACAATTACAGCAAAAGTATAAAATAAATAAAAAATGTGAGACCAACCCCAATTTATTCATTATGTTAAAATCTCGTCTTCTCTCATTCTTCTGCACCCAGACTTGTTTTTATGGGAACTGTCTTGTCTCATCCCTGTAGGGCCAATGAATATAACATTACTAATTGCAATTGCAGAGTCAAAATCAAAACTCGTGCACTTTAAAGAGCACTACGTAACTTTTCTGGTGCTGTCCTCCACCTCGTCTCCATAGAGATCTTATTGCTTTACCTGTTTTGTTATGAAGATAAGCCGGTGATGCCCCCAAGACAAGTTACACGTCAGATCTGTGGAAAAACAACCTTGCTCATAGTAATAATGCATGCTTTTTCTTAGCAATTAAAACTTATGCAATTACATTTTAAGCGAAAGGTAAATATAATGTCAAACTATGGAATTTTTCAGTCAAAATGATAAAATCTCCAAGGAGACCACCGGAATAGTTACATAATGCACCTTTAGTGAAACACAAATACAATTGTACTGCATAATTAAAGTCGTTCATCTTAGCATGTTTAATTAGTCACCGTATTTTTTACAGTTCATCCTCATTAAAGTTAACAAATTTTCCAGTAATTTTGTTTTTTACTTCCTACCATCCTGCTTAAAAAATATTTGATCTCATGGATAAATGTTTTGAATAAGAGGGAATATCTTTTTTTCAACACTCATCCAGGTAACATCAGCTGTACAAACCTCAGCAGCTTAAGCGTTAACCATGCACCTCTTGTTCGTGAAGGTGAAAGTGGGCGGAGTTTTCACACACTTTTCTGACGGGACAAAGTGCAGTAAAAGGTGAGGTGTGCTGAAATTCTGTGCCTGGAGCTAGCACGTAGACACTGAGGAAGTGAAGGTCTCTCTATCTCTCTCTCTCCACTTCACCTGGGGCGGAGGTAATCCAAAAGGTCACCCGCGGTCCCCTCCTCTCTGCCC
>KN487005.1:0-19220 GCA_000787095.1 Periophthalmodon schlosseri | reverse complement strand
GTGTGATCTCGATAGACATATTACACATCTTTTACAAGACACTTCAACTCAGTCACACTGGGAATAGAATAGCCAACTATTAAAAAAAAAAACAGCTCAGATTATGTCCTTTAGCCTCTCCATTCCAGTGCATTACTTCCCTGTTGTGTTCGCGGCTTAAGTTACATCATTCCTGTCCCATAATTGATTGCTAAGATCAATTGTGGGACCGCTTGGATGCATTAGGTGGGAGGGGTTACAGGTCAAAGGTCAAGGGTATGGCGCCCTCCATTTTCATTTGGAGACAGTCAATAACACTGTAGACAAAAACCCTGCGGATGTGAATGGATTTGTAGCAGTAATCCATAAAACAGCTTGTTCCTCATAATGTTTATTGATAAAGATAAGTTGTTAAATAGAGAGTCATTGCATCATTTTTACATCATGGGAAGCACTGGGGAGAGGGAGGTCCAAAAACAATATGTACAGTATGTGAATCATGTGCAGTTCTACACATTTTCAATATAAGATGGTGCCTGTGTTTGGAAAAAAGGCAGAGCGCTCAGTCAAAAAGTTCACGCTGGTTGGACAAAGAGTCACCACAAAGCAAGCAGATCAATCAAGCTGTCATCAAATCCAGAAAAGACAAGCAAAGGGCACAAATTGTATTGAAAATGAAAACATCTACATGTGCATCTGTTTTTTTAGTTTCTTTGATTATTGTGTCCTTTATAATCATGATTTACTAAGGAGGAGGCAACATTTCTCACTTTTTAGGAATATTTAATTCCACAATAATTTCAAACCCTTAACCAAAACCATACAGTAATCTGGTAAAAACTAGATTGACATTACAGTGCTACAAACAAATAAATGACAGCTCTGTAATATCAAACTGACATGCTTCAATAATAAAACAGTGTAGTGTTTGTGTAAGCCCTCAGTCGTCCTCAAAGTTTTTTAAAGACTTTGTTTTTATGCATGCCCTTATTTTATCATAGTTTATCAAGTTGGTAGTTCACTGACAATGGCATTTTCTGACCAGCCTTATATCTGTCTAAAGGGGGGAGCTCAGACAGATACAAAGCAGTGTCCCACTAGTAACCTGAGCACAACTGAAGAAGCCACTTGGATGAGTGGCGAAATGTCTTCACCCTAAAACTTTTGTCCAGTTGACAGTATAGTTTTTGACTAGACAAATGTGTAGCATCATACCTACTGTTTTTATCCTTGCTACCAAATTAGTAATTATTAATAAAATGCAGACTCAGATCAGTCGGTGCAGGTGCTGGCCAATATGTCTTCAAGTGCTAACCTTTCAACCAAATTTCCCAGTTTTCCCAGTTTCCCAGTACAAGAAAACACTTCTGGGCCACAGACTGTAAGACAAATGCATTTACAAACCTGCAAACAAAACTGCAAAAATATATTTCTCACTACTTTCCGTTCATCAAAATATCATGCCCTTAACATCATTCTGCTCTTCCTGTTGCCAACGGCAATCAATGTTTTGATTTGCTTTGCTCTTTTAAGACCCTAGTCACACAGACAAGCAGATACAGGCCATGTAATAAAGCCTGCTTCCTCCAGCCTCCGAGCCATGGGAAACTAGCTCCAACTACCCAAGTAACTATGACATCATGCAGTATGTAGTATATGGTAGAGTTCATACACAGAGCAACGCACTTTTTTTCTAATTAAAGATTGTAAGGAAATACAGCTGCTGTGTATCTGATGTCGCAAGTATATTAAGACGGTTTAACAATAGTCAAATATTAAAATGATGACACAGTGATTATATTTTAATAGCAACTGGCATGAGTTTGACAGTTATGACATTAGTAATGTGGGTCATGTAGAGGTTAGCTTAAGCTGCCTGGCTATTTTGCAAGTGATCTTTAGTTTGATAACGTTTAATTATTTGTATTCATATTAAGAGGTTACATGTGTGACCATGTGGTTTTAATAAGTGAAATAATGTGAATTGTGTTTAATTGTAATTACATAAATAAAGTTGTATAGTTCTGTATAGTCTTGGAAACATAATTTGAATAGTTGCTTTTGACAACTTGCAACATCATTTATAAAAAACAACAACTAAATAAATTGCTTTTGACAACTTGCAACATCATTTACATGTTTCAGAATTTCCTCTGAAAAAAAAACTAAATAAATCGTGATTTGACAGATTTGATTTTTTCTTTTACTATGGGTCATACCTGGATGACTGAGGGATTACACAGACAACAAAATAAGTGTTTTATGAATGTAATTTTATATAATTTAGCAGAAAAGTTCTCTCTGGATGTGTGTTTAAACTGAACATTGTGTACTGAATCTTGACTTGAAAGCATAAATCACAAGTCTAACAGCAATAGATGTCAAAAGCCATCTACTTTTTAAATTCAGTTTTAACAATTTTTAGACAATTCTGGAGAAATGTGTTGTACTTTTTAATCTAAGAAAATGGTACAGAAATTGCATTTCTTTGCTGTGCCAGCCCCTCTCTGCCAGCTCACTCCTTGTTATCTTGGCCTGTGTCATCAGAGGTATAATACTCCCTACAACGGAAGCAGAGCCAAACTGGACTGCACTAGACTGAAATGGACAACACTTTCACAATGTCTTGAGGGTTCATGTCTCCGGGTTTTGAGTCCCGTACTGACGGTAGATAAACTTCTCCTGCGTTGGAACTACAGCCTCATGGCTCTTCTTCCTCTCTGGCTACTTCAATTACTATTTTACCACATGAAGAACGATAAGGCACATTAGCAATACTAACTACAATGATGGAGTTGTCATGCACTGCTATTTAAACCAAATTGGCTAATGTGGGGAATTTAAATAAGCCCAAAAAACGGAATTGTTCTTGGTTCTTGGCCCAGCAATTAACTCAAATGTATCCAAGATTTCTCGCCTCATTACCAAATCAAAACAAGCTCTGTCAGGTGCTGTTGGTAATGACTCAGTGATTTAAGTAAACTACTCTGAGAGAAATAGTACCATCCAAAAATGCTTTGTTGCTGAATTTGTAAATTGTAATCTTTGGTATATGTGATATGATGAGGCACTGTTGGTGTTTTGGGCCCAGTTTTGAGATTTCATTGTGAACTGTAGCTGTGACTGAAAAGTAAGATGGATCTGAAATTAGAGGTGGGTGATATCGACATTTAGAAATAATCAGATCATATTTTTGCAATCCATCAGAAATACATTCAGTTGTGCCTGAGAATTATTGGTTGAGATGTTTTTGTCTGTAAATACATTTTCGGCCATCTTGTATTCTATATGTTAAGAGGGTTAGGCAAAGTAAGTATTAAACTTCAGCCTAAACCCCTTAAGTGTGTAGAATAACTGAAGTCTTATGCATTATTTTTGTGTTATTCATGAATCATTGTCACATGATTAATGATTATGTCAATTGACCGAAGAAAATAAACTTCTTAACTGACACAAAAAGTGAAAGTACTGCTAGTTTCTCATCTTTTTATTTTTTTTATTTTTATCAACTCATTAAAATAACAATATCTTCTGGCATGATTGTCTACACATATTATTAGATATTAGTTGCCCTATCACTACAGATCTACAGTATATAGTTGCATTTTCAACATATTCTTTAACCCTTATACATGCAAACTATCGTTATCCATTGCCATACTTTTTGTTTTATTCTTGGCCGACAAATTGCAACTGGCTCAATATTAACCACAGCAATTTCCATTCAGTGTAGCATGGCAGCCAAACATGCAATTTCTGAGCAAATGATATTGTTCTAACCTACGCTGCATCAACATGAAGCTATGAGAGGTATCTGCAGGAGACACAGTGTTCAACTCAGCGTGAAGCGTCAGCAAAAGTCTAGTAAAAATGTCAAAGTCAGCACATTTTCAGGAAGTTTTTAAGTTTGAGATTTTAGTTTTAATTTTATGATCGTTTCAATATGTTTGGATGTGAGTATCGTAGTAACGCCTATTCAAATTACTTTTACCAGAATAACATTTTAAATCAATTACGGTACTTTATATTTCTGCTTGAGAATTAAAATAAATCAGCTACTTTGCCCACTGCCCCAATAATACTGTAAATTGTAACATTATTAAAAAGCAGCTATGTACTTTCACAACTTTATTTTTGCTGCTAATTTGCAGATTATAAATAGTTTTGTCTTCCATATTACAAGCTAAATTAGATGTCTTGTTCAAACTGTTGTCAACCCAAATATATTTCCACTTTTAATATTTGCTACAGTCCATATTTGGGGTTTTCTTTTTATTTCTACTTGAGTCAAATTTTGAGTTCGTATTTTCGCTTCTCTATCTACATCGGGTTAACACCTTGGGAGAGGAATTTTCACCAAAACTACTAAATCTTCACCGAAAAAGTCCCACCCCCAAACAAGTGCATTGTCAGCAAAACAATAGCTTGCGTTGTTGTGAAACTATTTGACTGCAGAGTACATTTGCGGGGTGAAACACGATCCTTGAGACACACCTCATCTTTGTATGTGACAGTCACTTCCCTGTGCTCTCAGGACGTCCCTAATTCTGAGACTGCTGTAGCCCCGTGGGAAAAAGTAAAGAGTGAACGCACCTCTCGCACATCTGGGGCGGAAATGAAAAAAGTACTAGCTTGTTTGATATGCCACCTGATTGTACGCAATTCAAAATGTTTTTCCCTGAAACCTGGTTGGAATAATGAAAGTGCAGTCCACTGATGTACAACCCACTTTAAAAGGATACAAAATACTACTACTACTTCTACTATTACTACTACTACTACTAATAATAATAATAGTAATAATAATAAAAATTAAAAAATGCACTGTTAAAATTGTATTATTAGTGAAACTCTTTTATTCAGCTGTTTTATTCAATTACATTAAAATTACAAAAATGAACTACATAAATCAATAAATGTTTTTTTTAATATATACAATTATGCAATTAAGTACTTGTTTTTAGGTTGTTAGTAATTTAAAATCTTTCAAAATATATAGTATTTATTGTAATTATGAATTTGCTTTAAATGGGTTAGAGTTAACATTTTGGTTAATATCTGTTTCAGGTAAATGCACACGCATGGCCAGTACATACAAATAATGACAATATTTCTCTCTTTAAAAAAACAATTCACAGAGTCAGACTTGTTTATCTAAAATGACATCAAAGTTTCACTCACGGCTGACTGCACCTGCAGTTTACGATGCCTGCAGTGCAACTCCTGACTGTTACACTGGTGTCGTGAACTGCTGTTGACTCACATGGCGGCGCAGGAGCTATTTTCTCACACACGTCTGTTTGTACACATGGGAAAGTATGGTGCAGAGTGGAGTGAATACCTGCCCCGAGGATGTTCATATCGATGCATCCGCTCAGACATTCCACAAACTTTAATGTAACTCTTGGTGAGAAATGTCACCACAGATTCTGCATTTTCTCACGCCTCATTGGAGGAAACAGAGGTTGGGCCTAAGTAACTGTGTGTCTGACACTATTAGCTCCTGGCTAAACAGAGTGGAATTGATTGTATATAGAGCACATATTGGAAAGTCAGACTATAGGCTGTTGGGAATGTGCTGAGCAAAGAAAAGATTTCCGTTCTGTAACTGTAACTCAAGTTGAACTCTGAAATGTGCATAAAGCTGTCCTTTAGTCATCTTTGGTTTGATTTGTTGTACTTTTTTATGGGAAGAAACTAATTTGCTTTGCTTGCTTTTGCACAGCAAGACTTATTGCAATGTTTGTTAGTTAACAGGTTCGGCTACATTTGAGCTTTACCAATGGATGAGAGCGATTGGACCAATCACCACCATTGGCACCATTGAACCAAATAAACTAAAACAAACATGGCAATGTCAACGGATGTACTATTTTAGCAAAAATAATATATTCCTAGAAATTCACATAATTGTTCTGTTTGTCTATTCTACTTGGATGAGCTTAATACAGAATTTAAAAAAAAAACTTTTACTACATGTCAAATGATTTTGTAATTATAAATAAACCAGACAATTTCTCTAGTGTGTGTTTTATCATTTAGAAATAAGTTTCTTATGTGTTTCATTTGTTTTCTTTATTTTACATCATACCAGTCCTAAGGGTGCTTATTCTTGCGCATGGGATTGTTAGAAACAAGTCATGCTGTGGAGGTTGGCAAGAATGGTGCAGCAGTGTGTATTATGTACTCACTCATTTTATATAATGTGTTATTTCCTGTAATAACCACATAGCACTGTTTAATAGACTCTACTAAGTTACAGCCATTTTCTTTAACCATTTATAAAGTCACTGTATCATACTAAAATTTAAAGGCCGATTATGATCCACTGACGCAAAGGTAACATGTACCGCCCCCACACGTCAAAACACACATCTACAGCCACTTCATGCAGTAAATCACGCAGCACGCGGCAGCTCCCATGCAGAGGCTGAGGTCTGGGTCCCGCTGAGAAACCCGCTCCGGCGCAGACTCACGGCCCCAAACATCTGTTGTAATTTCTGTCAAATTGAACTTTTATTACCTGATCATTAAAGCCACGGCAATGGCAAAACCAGATGGCTTCTTGCTGACCTTACAACTGCGGCGTTTTTATGATGTTGGTGAAAATTGAACCAAAGGAAGCCCAGCGCTTTATAAAATTAAGAGCAATCATTCCCACATTCCTGAGACATGGGAGGCACAGATGAGGGTGGGTTGGTAAGGGGCAGAATGAAATGTATGGATGTATTTCTTAACTCTTGGCATGTGCTTTAAATATAGTATCTGGACTTATAATGTATATTTAATGGGTAAATTGCTCTGGCGAACTTGAAGTGATGTTGCGTAAGTGGTGGTAGTGAGTCGTACAACGTACAGTAGTGGACTCGAAACACATGCAGCATTTAAGGGATATCTAATTGCTATCTAATTTTTGTTTTGAGATTTTTTTTTGCATTTATCATTGTTTAATCATCCATTATCAATGGTAAATTGTGTGTTTACTATGGAAATCAAGTATTTGTGAAAAGTTGTAATATTTTAGTGCACATGAAGCGCACTGTTACATTTAAATACTGTAAAAAGCAGAAATTGTGATGGTATATTGTGTTTTATAACGTCAAATATTGTAAACTATGTATGACAAACTAAACTCATTCAAGCCTATTATCTAGGCACAAAAAATATAATAAATGATAGCTGCTAGTTATAAGCAAGATTGCAATTTGAGCAATTTGAAATTAATAGAAGTACAGTTTCTAGAGAAGGAAGGGCATCATCTCATGAAATCATAAGATTGAACAGAGTGACTGAATATAGGATAACTTCAAGGTTGTTACCTCTTCAAAAACATATCTGGAGTTGTGTTTTGTTTCATACACACATGTTTGAGTTTATTATTAGTCTGTCTACATTTCCAAAGCTCAAAATGCTCTGTTTTACCTTATGATGTCACGAAGCAAGTGTTTTCAAGTTAACAGCTACCTTTTACCGTTTGTTTAGTAGGGATTGGAAATTCTAGGGCTGAAATTATGCAAATGATTCTAGTGAAGGTGTGTTATTTAGTAATGGATTTAAAAAAAACACAGGGGAGCACTTCCTGTATTACCACATGGCATCACAAGGAGTGTTTGCGAGAAGAGCTCTCTGCCTAAATATGCAGGATGTGTGTGTTAAACATGTGAAACAACATTATAACATAGATCGGAAAATAGCATAATATGAGCCCTTTAAAGAGTCACAAATGAAGCAATGTATGTTTTTGATGAGAAAACTAATAACAGGTTGACTTAACAAAATATAAGCACTTTAAATCGAAACAGGTCATGATCACCAATATTTATTTCTAAGTTGAAAGATTTGGGTAATGTTTTGAAAATAGAAAGTCAAAAACATATTACCTTTTGACATGTTTATGTCCTGGGGCTTCTCGCATCAGGGGCCAGTTTGGATGAAATAACTGTCCCACCAGGAGGACGGCTGTCCCGTCACGAGATAGGGTCGCTCCATCACTGCTCCCTGTGGGACGCTGCTCTGTTTATGAGCTGTAGAGAGGGAAGAACTCAGTCAATTCTATTGATATGAGCAACAATGTGGACTAGATTTACTGCATTGCTTTATATAGCAGACTAAAGTAAAATTTTGACTTGAGCTAAGGAATGAGACAAAAATAGTGACAATAGTCCACATGTGCATGTTAAATAATCCTTTTGTAGAAAGTAGGGCTACACGATTATAAACATGTTCATGAATCTTTGAGAGAAGCTTGAACTATGAACTGCAAAATCAAATCAAATGATTTCAATACATATTTATAGAGGCCTAAACAAGGTATGCAGTTTTTTAGCACACATTATAGTGTTATACAACTTGCAATTATTTTAAAATCTTGTTTTAATAGCAAATAACAAACCTATTAAAGCAATTATAAACTCCGCACACTGTCGCTATGGTGTAAACTGACAAAAGTGAGGCTGCCCCATCTAGGTGTCTTGCCCAAAGAACAGCATGCACCAGTTGGACTTGGAATGGTTGAATGAAAGCAGACATTGTGTGCATATATCGCCACAGCTAAGTGCAGTAGACAATGTGACATTTTCAAACAATAATGATCTATTATTACACAGTACTTAATTTTTACCAGACTTTGACCTAATATTTTGTTATATGACGGTACAATGACAATATTTGGCTATGAGTAAGAATGCCAGCAGATCTGAGCAGCTGGCAGATGCACAAACATTGAACTCGGGTGATCGGAGGAAGAAGCAGACAATGGCAGATTTGATTTCAGCACCATTTTCAAACACACACACACAAGAGCTACACATGCACAGACACATTCCTGTTTGGGACCAGGCTGCTGTTTGAACCAGAAACAGACTGGTTCATCTCGTCTGGGCCACGGGACTTCCCAGACATATACTGTCACCTGGCAACTTTTCCACATTGTCTCACAATGCTCACACTGTCTCAATAGTCCTCTACTATTGTCTGGTCAGACATTTTGACAATGTTAAGAGAAGACTAAAGTCGGTTATTTGTGTTAAATTAATGGTTGTTAGAATAAAAGTCGATGCTCCTCCTCATTCATTTCTATACAGTGATACAAAGTTTTCTATAACAATACTTTGTAAATAGTAGTTTCAACAAACAAATTACTTTTATGGATTGAAATCGTGCAGATAAAAAAAAACATGTCAGTTTATGGCTATGGATGATTTTCATAAAAGGCAGTTTACAGGAAAATACGTTAAACAGTAAGTAAGTAATTGTATGTTTGTAGTTATCATAAATATATATACTTGGGGTATTCAGTCTTTTAGTTGCATACACAATTGAACTAAAATGTTTGCATTCAAGGTAAAAATCTGTAGTAAATCAAGGAAAAAGTTTGTGTAATATCAAAATGATTGAGATAAATTGGAGCCCACAGTCTAATATAATGAAAACCACTCTTAAAGCTGTAAGAAGGGCCAGCACTGCTAATTCAATGTTTTTTTTTTTCTTTATTTTGTATCCATTGTTCTAACTATGTGAGTGTATTATCAGTTTATTGAAAGGTTTGAGGGCAGTCCAGAAGTGATAGGGGAGACCAGAATGCATTGCAGTTGCTACAAGCCATCGTGCTCTTTGACTGAATGTCGTAAATCATTTTCCCGAATGAAAAATGTCCTTTCTTCCTTATTGCTGTTGCCATCAATCTAAAGGCTGACTGCTGCCAAAAGCTACAGGTTCAGACACTTTCTTTGGGGAATTTTGGACAGGGCTCTGGGTAAAGACCCCAACTCATAAGGGGGCTACAGGTAAAATAGGCTATATAAGCTAACAACCAAACAACACACTACTTCAACAAATCTGTTTTAAAGATGGGGTTTTATGAAAATGGAATGCTGCTTAAATCTATACTTTAAACGCTTATATCAAAACATTTAGGCAAATAAACTCCCCTTGCCTTTGTGCAATTAATTTTAATGACGAGCTTAAAGATGCATTTGCATGTAACTTTTCTGGTGGATGGTCTACCACTTTCTTGTCTCTATGGAGATGTTATTGCTTGGCCTCAAATGTTCCACAATCTAGAATTAAACTTATCTATTTAGCTGTTATATGATAACATTATGTGTTTATATTGTACAAAAATATGAAAACATGAATTCTGTGAGTGTGGTCACCTCTCCACAGATCTGACCTGTAACTCACTTGCTCCTTGCGCCGAGGAGACAGTTTCATTCCATATTGCGGCACATGATGAGATAATCTGGTGACAGATCCTTCACGAGAAAATGTACACATAAGTGCACCTTTAACACAAAAAAAAATCAATATTGAGTCTTATGTGTTATAATAATGCCTTAATATGTATAGACATATGTGCGACACTGTAGTCATTACTCAATCAATCCACAAATGGTGAAAGAAAGCTATACTTCTGCAGCCAAAATAGTTACATAAAAGAGGAAACTCTGATTAACATTCAAAATTTAAATTATTGGGTTATAAAATATATTGGTTGATCAAAAGTTAGAACATTGTTTCATGTCTGTTTTGAACATTCTTGATTTCTCTGTTATTATCCTTCTCAGACAGTTCTGTGTGTGAAAACATATGGCTCATAAAGGATGTTATGAAATGGGTCAGTGATGTGATGCTGTTCTACATACATGCACCCTGTGCCCATGACTCAGTCCCAGGTGGCGCGCCGTGTCTTATCCGAGATGTGCAGTTCGGAGGTGGTGTCAGAGGGCCATCCTGTCCTCGCCACAACTGGTTTCCTCCAAAAATCCTGCTTCCAGGCTGACACAGTTCTCCTTAAATTACAGAAAACACACAAAGACAATTGTTCATAAGTCGGACATGATAAGAAAATATTGTATTAAAAACATGGGCAGCTGGCAGGAAGACACCTGCGTCACGCCTGCATAGTGCGACAGCTGAACTCTGGCTTTGGCTGGTTTAAGGTGGGATACATTAATACACAGCTTGCTTTGGTGATCCAGAAGATGTTTTTGGGGTTTTTTTTGTTTCGTTTTTTTTACCTTTGCGCAAAAGTTAGGCTATGTGGAATCAAACTTGGAACCGTTCAAGTAATTCTAATAACTACCTACTAAAATAATCACAATTTATCTGTGGTGTGTGAGTGGTTAGTGGTGGTTAGACTTGCCGATGGCGCAGACTGGCAGCTTTGCTTCTGTCAGTTTACTCCAGGGCACCTGTGGCTACTGGTATATATTATTGTCCCTGAGTATAGGGGGAGAATGAATAATGACCGCTAAAAGGCTTGTTTTTAAGCATTAAAGTGCAATAAAAGCATAGAGGCCTCGTGACTACTTAAATCAACTTAAACTGTATGTTAATTCCATATCATGCGCCCATTATGTGGCTGTTTGCAGGCGCATTACAGCAGCTCCCACGGAGATAACAAACAAGGCTGATAAAACTGTCAATAGCCTTAAGTTAGCACAAACTAACAAATCCCTCTATCTCCTGCGCGGAGTGGAAGCTCACAGCTTATTCAGGGAGCCCCTCCATAGTAGCTGCTGGTTTAGTAAACAAACTCAAGAGAAGAGCCCTTAACCAAACACAGGGGGATTAAGAGAGGAGATATACCGAAGAAGCATCCGTGGAGTGAGGTCCTTGTTGAGGGGATAAAGGAGGAGCCGGAGATAAGCGCACTAAACACTTACAGAGCGACCGATAGAGGAGAGAGGGGGCAGAACCAGTGAGCTTTGAGGGCGCATCGGGAGGAGAAAACGCGAGGTGAAGGGGAGGAGGAACGTAGAAATCTTCTTAACGACAGGCTCCCCACCTCCGGGAAACAAAACACACCGCACAAGCTGCAGAGGAACACACCGGACATCGATGCGAGTGAAAGCGGGGTCTATCTGTCAACCGCGCGCGCACCTGGACTGCTCGCTTAAAACGCATTCTCCCACCACGAAGTTTACTTATTTTTTTACGATACTTTACGACAACTTCAGCTGTCTGTTTTCAGTGCTTCTTCGCTGGTTACGCGGGACACTTGTGAAGAGGCGTGCGGGCATGGAGGCGCTACAGCTGTGAGAGACGCTCGGATTTCCCTGCGATATTTCACTGTCAATAATGGTGAGTAGACAGCTAGCTATTTTACTTTGAGCTGAAGGACATTTGCGAATTTGTTTGATTGTTGTTTTGATTATAACAGATGAGCGAATTTTCTTCCTGGTCCGTGCGTAAAAGTTATTTGAATTTAACCAGTTCAAATAGTTTGCGTAAGTTTACGCGCGATCTTGTCTATTAAGTTCTAATCTACTAGTAAGTCTTGATTTCAGTTGTTGAGCTTTTAGAAGACAAACTCTTTATTCTTAATACACCGTTTGCAATAGCCCGATTAGCATAAAATATAGCCTATTATCTTATCTTATCTTATTATGTTAATCAGCTCGTTAAGATGATTTAATAACTTAATAACTCAGTAAACAATAAACACATTTCTGCAATTACAAAACTGCTCGGCCTGGTTGACGTTTATACGACTGAAATGGCACACAGTGAAGTTGGCTAAACAGGCCTAACTACATGTTATAACACATATTTCTATTTCTGTGTAATGATAGGCCTTTATAATTCCCTGGATAATGCAATTCAGATTCAGCATTTTTTTTTTTACTCATAACTCAATCGCTAGCAAATATTTAATGCAATTATCAAAAAACACCTAGGATTAGTTGTAATCCCCTCTCCAAATACATCAAACTAAATGACATTAGCACAAGAATTACCCTCTTTTCAATTTGGGTCCTTTGTTTTTCTTGGTCTTGCTTGAGTCATGTGCAACAACTTTTTTCTCCTTTTTCCCCAACTTAAGTACGGAAGATTACACCCAAATCACATGGACACTCCCTGGGCAGGCAGAGACCCTCATTAAGTGAAATTAGGGGAGACTCGCTCAGCATTTTTCAAAGGCTGGTATTCATATTTTTCAAGGACCCCTTCTTCATGGAGTCCAGACTGAGAAACGCACCCACTGTTTTGCCAAGCGTTCAAAGCACATTTAAAAAGCTACTCCTGCAAACTGAGCAGTCGGCGACACAGGGGTTAATGGGGCCTTTTGGTATTAGAAATAGTAGTATAGTGTGTTTTTTATTTGTTTGTGCTACCTAGCAGGCTAGTAACAATAGACAAGTCATTTGCTAGTGGATGTTTCTTAATCCTTATGGAGATCTAGCAAAAGTACAAGGATGGATGTGACATTTACATCCAAAAAGTACAAGAGAGGGCAATCTGCAAAAATACAACAATACAAAATACAAATAAAAGTAACTTTAAAATATATGAAAATAGCTTAATTTTAAGATGCCTTTGTTGTTTATGCCATATTGTCTTTAATATTTATCAAATTTATTGTTAGAAATGATAAAATGTTTCCAGTTTCCAAGAGTTGAGTGGACCAGTGGTGTCATACAGTGAGGGAATTTCAATGTTATTTATTTTGATAATTTTTGTTAAAAAATAGGCTATTGCAAAGCTGTTTAATACATTGGCTGTTAAAGTAATTTCTAACTGATGTGACCTAAAAGTGTACTGTCGGGGTGCGTTCTGTAGTTTTAATTCAATCAGTATTCATCTATTTTTGACCGAATCCTGTACTAATTCCATAGTAACCTAATTAAAACTATTTTTGTGCCTTGTGGGATAGTATTACAGTTATAACTATTTTCCACCATTGTTTAAGTTCAAATCTGCACTTGTAATTGCAACCACACAATCAAGCCCGTTTTGGCCTTTTCAAATAAATTTCACACACTGTCTCGCGATGTCAGTGCTCATTATGCAATATAAACCAGCGCCGCGCAGCAAAATATCAAATGTAGGTACATGACGCATTGTAAATCTCCCCAAATCTCCTCTATACCTGTATTTTAGCCCCCACAATATCCAGGAGCAGTGACCATAAACTGAAGTTGTATTTGATTTAACACTGTGGCTTGTCCCTTAATAACATTATAGACCTCGTTTTCCCTTTCTTTCCTCTCTCCCCTCTCTCTTCTCTCTCTCCTTGGACTTCATGGTTTCTATTACTCGCTCTAATAAATTGTGAATAAGCAGAGGCCCAAAAGTCCGGTGGAGCAGTTCAGAATTCCCCATCCTGCAGCTCAAGGCACCCCTCTTAAGAAAACACAAATTAATTCCAACGCCGTCCGTGGCCAAACGTTTGTGGAATGGTAAATATTTTTGTAGGAAGCTCGGCTCTTCCTGACTTTATCTGCGGCACATTTTTTATTATTTTGCACCAAACGTCTTAATATCATCCACTTCTGTGCCCTTTTTTCCTCTTCTCTGACTGGCCTGATCAGAATAAGGCTCAGAAATGGGCTACTAATATAAAACTGTGTTTGTACAAAATCTGGAGAGCTTGCACATTTATAAAGTACACATTAAAGGCACCATACTATTAATTTATTTTTTTGTTTTATTTTACGGATTTCCATACCTGATTTCTTGAATTAGTGTCAAACTGTGCAACTTATCTGTGTGTGTAATCCCTCCAGTCGTCCAGGTATGATCCATCCAGTAAAAGAACAATTCAATTCTGTCAACTGGACAAAAGGTTTTTTTGCACAGTTCACACTTGGTGTAGTTCAATAGACTTAGCCAACAAACAGAAACTGTAAACAAATAGGTGTGTAGTTCAATGTAGATAGATATAAGGCAGTGTCCAGCAGTAATCTGAATTTTGTCTTTTCCAACTCGTCTGTGCTACATAATGCGCCACTGTCAAGAACCAAACAGTAAAAAAAAAAAAAACTACATAAAATTACTTCACTTTACAAGGTATCTTATGTCAGTATTGGCATAATAGTTTTCATTGTTGAAATATCAGTTACTGAAGATGCACATGTCCCGTGCTGGTTTTGAATGACAGTGATCATGTGACACCTTAACCAGGAAGTATTATATCAACTGTTCAATAGTAACAATTAATTTGATATGCATTCTACATTACCATTAGCAACAGTGCTGTGCTATTTTTTTTATTCCTCATCTCAATGCCTGTAAAAGCATTTTGGTCAGAAATGCACCAGGATATAGTTTTAAAATGAAAACTAGATTTTTCTTTCTCAATGCTACTTGGAAGGTTTCAATCCACCAAAAATGATATGGCTCTCTCACTGTCATTTTTTTCCTTTAGTATAATCAACAGTATATAATTTGCCATACAATATTTTTATGTTTTGGTTTTTTTTTTTGTTTTGAGTTTGTAATGGTAGAATAACAGTCATTTTTATTCTTCTCAAATAATAAGCAAAGCCACACATTTATTCCAAAGAAAAATCAGCTATTACGTTTCATCTGTCATTTCAGCTTTTTTTTTATCACCTGCTGTCTTACTAACACAACTTGTGCTGTCATCATTGCAATAGATCAGCAAACACCTCATTGAGTCCATAATGATAACGCTGATGGCCTCTGTAGAGTTATTACACTTCCTCCTGAATGTCTTCTCCTCCTCCTCTAACTCCCATAAGCCCCTGGGAGCGCTTGGGGAGCAGACAACAGCTGTCTCCAAGGCCATCTCCGCTCTCCTCATCTCATCCACTCAACCACTGCCACACACAGCGCCTCACTGTCACCTACGGGGATCATATTTCATACTACTGCTAATCACTTTGGGGCTGGTCATGTTTTTTTTTTTTTTTACTTAGTGTGAATTGGTTTGGATAGGTCTTGTAAAAGTGACTCTCTTCCTGTATATTCCTGGCTGTAGTATTATGTTAGCAATAACCTATGTAATTTAATTTGCAAACCTTTATAAGCTTAACACGTCTCAATAAGTCAACTTTATTTTGGTATAAAAACACATAATTGAGTTGGGCTGTTAGCAAAGCTTTTTGTTACAATTCATTCAACGCATTCATCTATGTTCCAGTGGTTTCAAAAATAGCTTAGAGAGACAGATCCAACTTCACAGCTTCAAGGAACATAAAACAACAATTGGAGCTGCTCAATTTTGTAACTAAAAATGCGTTTTATTTAAATCATTAATGAAGAAAACAAGGTAGCAGGCGACATATCTCATAGAATAATACTGTTGTAAATGTACACTACTAGTGGAAAGGTACAATCCATGAGGTAGTGTTGTCAAAAGTATAAAAAATCAGATACTCATTTGAGAAAGTATCAGTACTAAAAAAAAATCACATTCACAGGACAGATATGCACCTTTCCTGAATAGCTTTAGAATGATCTTGAGCTGTATCAGAACAAGTATAAGACACATAGACTAGTATAGCCCATGGACTCAGAACAAGTATAAGACACATAGACTAGTATACGCCCATGGACCACTACGGAACCTACCTGGACGACTGAGGGATTACACAGATATAAATAAGACCACATGATAATAAAGAAAGTGCTATGATTTAATGTTGAAAGATTTTAATAATCTTTGTGATATCGGAATCGGTATTGAGTCTATTTCTTATTATTGAAATCAGGTTTGCATTCTTAGTATCGTGACAAGACTAAGAAACTAAGAGACTTAAGAGTTAATAATGTTAGTAGTGTTAATAATCTTGATTACTCAGTTACACTATTTTTGTAACTGATTTGAACAAAACTCATAACTGTAATTAGAATTTGATTAATTGCACTGCCTACAGTTAAGTAACACAATATCATTTATAATTTTAACTCAGTAATTCCAAGTTCATTCAGATTGTTACAGTTTACTTTGAAGCCTAATGCAGTTTACGGAGGAATTTGCTCTAAATTAGCATTGGCTGCTTTCAAAGGACTGTCCACTGTCCCACAGAAGTTCTGAATCCACCGCAGCCAAAACACATTTTTACAGTGTAACCAGAGCTGCGTTCATTTACAAATTTGTAGCGTCCGTTCACTGTCTGGCCAGCTGTTAGCAACTAGGGCGGCCGCTTTGTCATCTGCTGCCTTGGCCAGAACAGGCGACTCTCTCTGTCCTAATGACTAATAAAGCAGTGAGTGTGGGACTCTAGTACTTTTGGGGAGGGGGTCGTTAGCAGAGGCAGGACCGGCCCGTGCAGTGAGCTGGACCATGTGCGACCACCCGCCCGTCACCCACCCACGCCAGATGTTTTTACCTGGAGCCAGACCACCATCTGACGGGGTCAGTCCAGTCCTCCTGCCCGAGTGAGGCGGGCCTGCTGGGAGGTCCTCCAGCTGTCTCTCACCCACTGTCACCGCGCGCACGGTGGTCGTCACATGTGGGGATTTGGAATGGAATATTTGTGTTAGATTTGATCAAATATGAATGTCAGATATAGGGCCATGGAGATGTTACGTAGGGATTCTGAGTTAATAAAGGTTTAAGAAGGGTTAGAATGATGAGAAATTAGGATTGTTGCCATAGTGATGAGCAATTTAAAGCAAACCTATTTTGCAAAATCGACTTTTCAGAGCTTTTAACCATGTTATAGTTGTTTCCCCTTCCTTTTGCCCTTTACCATAGGAGGGGCCGACAGCTACATGGCTCTTGTGATGATTTTTACAGCGACATCAGCTTCCATTGGTCACTGTGGTTTTCTGACGTGGAAGTCAGCAGACTTGCTTCTTTTATGAAGTTGTTATAGATGAATATTGTGATTTAAAACATAATAATCCATGGGTGCCATAGATTATAACTATATAGCAGACACAAGCACAATATGCTTTAAAAGATAATAGTATATCTTTTGAATGAAGAAAAGTCCTCAAAGTGTTGCATAAAACAGGAAGCTGAATGAATACCAGACCTACAATTCTATTTTTATTCAACCCAAAAATGTCCAAACATGTTTTAATGAAATGTTTGATTATTAGGCTGCGCTAGTAACACACACCAATACACCCTTGGAACTAAGGACTAGAACTGGACCAAACCAAGTCTAAATCATGACTGAACCCGGATAAAACCAGGACTAAATTATAGAACAAGTGTGAAAGCAGCCGAAGAAGAAATAGTTAAGGTGAATGAATGTTATCCTCTTCTGAGACCTCCATGCTAAATGAAATGATCTTTTGAGCAACAAAATCCTATTAAATTAACAAGATAAAAGCTTTTAAACCTGGGGCATTTGACACTGAGGCTGCATTGTGGTAGAAGTTACTCAAATGGAAAGCAAAGGCCATAAGTCACAGAGCTAAAATTACCTACAGGGCAAACAACAGGTTCACCACAGCGTTTAATAGGGACCTCCTAATGAAGAGGTTTTGTTTATTGCACACAGTGCTGCTATTGGAGCCATAGAAGGCACCATTGTTTGATATTTCATTCATTTCATCACATTTATTTCCTCTTTATCTGCACTGGTCAGGAACTTTTTGTCTTTTTTGAATAATTTACATGATTTATTACAGATGCAATCTTACTACTAAAGTGTTTCAATGTCATATACATTAAAGATTGGTTGATATGTCAGATATTAGTATCGGTTCGATATAGAAAATGTAGCCGATATTTGGCAGAGATGCCTCAGTCTGTGTGCCCATGTATCATTCCCAGTTTGTTCTTAGTGCATCAGATGTGTTTTTTTGAAGAGACCAATGTGTAAACATGAAAATAGAAGCAATATGGCAAAAATATGGCTGCATGTTTAGAGAATCTTGTAACAAATTATTTTATGTGCCAGATAAATGCATTTTGTTCCAGAATGAACTGTCAGCTCTGCCCAGTTAGTACTTATCCTTGCTCTGATGTTGAACCATGGCAGAGAAACAACTCTCTGGCATATTATCAGTCAATTGTTTCCACATGGTTCTCATCCAAAATCTTCTATTCCAGCAGTTCTTCCCTTACGATTCTTATTCAGCTAAATACTTTTAAAATCTAGGCAATATTCTGCCTATACACAGTGCCTTGGCAGATGGTCCTCCACACATATAACTCACAGACTGTGGCCTTGTCTGCTGTCCTTTATCAGTGACAGAGGCCTGAGTGCTCCCTCCCTGGGGCTGCTTTAGGCAGCCTGTCCCGGGCCAGCTGAGTGCTCCAGGTGGACCCCCATATGGCTCTGTAGTCCACACACCGCTACCTTGTCGCTCGGCTAATGGAGAGGGGCGATGACGTTTCAGTGAAAGGTTAAAGGTCGTGGCAGTGGTGCAGGAGTAGTAGGAGTGCCAGCTGTAGATGGGTTTGATAAGTTGGTAGAACTGAAGCACATTTCTGAGTCATTTCTTGTGTTATTTATCTTTCACCAAAAACAATACATTTCAAAAAGTTAAAATATATAAATATTTTGAGAAGTAGGGCTGAACAATTAAGG
>JACM01056714.1:0-13100 GCA_000787095.1 Periophthalmodon schlosseri | reverse complement strand
AGATATAGATATAGATAGATAGATAGACTGAAAAACATGGCAGAGAGCCAAGCACAAACTTAATCTGATGTGAAAAAAATGTCATTTTGTTGGTAAATGATAGGTGACCAATGAGTTTTTTCGATTCACATGTGTCACTGAAAAAAAACAAAAAAACAAATGTGATTGCATGATCATGTTTGGGTAGCGATGCGGCTTGAGATGCGACGGGAAGCGTGGGAACTAGACTGATATCCCTCTGTATAAAAAAACACAGACAGATATTCTGGATTTTCCAGGCAAGGTTCTGGCTTACAATAGACAAAACGTAAAATAATAATCTACATTTGTTACAGTTACTAACTAAATACCAGATAAAAGACATTTTATTTTTGTAATCTTATCAATTCTGTAATGGTTCTTGCTAAAAGCAATCAGGCAAAGTCTTGCTGATTGGTCGAAATGTCACAACAGTGGAAAAAGGTGAGAAAACAAACTGATAAAATGTAGTTCAGAGAAAAGTACAGGCATCTTTTAAACAAAAGAGTTTGTATTTTTGCTAAAAATAGACCTAAGTATTGCCATGTTTGTTTTGCTTTTTTGGGTGTTTTGTCAAACCACAATGATGCCTTGTGATTGGTTTAATCTCTGTCCCATTGGTGGGTCAGGCCCAACAGTGGGAGTTGCACAAGATGGATTCTTGTGAGGTTGTGAACTCACAAACCTCAGAGGTATTCATTCAAGTAACGTCACCTTCTCAAGTCCGTCCTTTTAAACATTTTGTGGACTAACTTGTGATCACAAGTTTCTGTTTATAAATACACTTCGTCCCACTGGTCCCTGGCTGTTTCTCAGAGGCGAGCACGCTGACCACTCCCTGCTCCATTTGGTGAGTGTTGATGCAACCTGCAGACATCCTGTGTGATGTGCCCTCACTTCATATCACTCTCTCACAATATGGTCTCACAGGTGGCCTAGACCCTTGGTTTGATCTTAAGGCCAGCTACTGTAGTGAAGGAGATCTGATTAGCAAGAGTTTAATTCTTGGTTTATTGACATATAATATTAAAAAAATAATAAACCAATGGTTACAGAGCTGAATTAAACTGGCCAGTGATAGAAAAAAAACTATTATTAAAACAGATGTGATACATTTTTACTTCTTTAAGTGCATGTTTTGGGGGGATGTTTGTTTTATTACAATGTTTTATTACAATTCCCAGTTACCATCGTCTTGACAGAACCCATCCTAGGATCTTCCTCATAAAGACTCACAAGAAGTTAGATAATTGTTTATTTGATGGGGCTGGTCTCTGACTCTGGAATTCTTTCCCACCTCATTCACGATCTGTCACTAAGCTAACTCTCTAAAAAACACTGATTTACAGTAGCTCAGTTGCTAGAATCTTTGTCCACTGATCTAAAGGTCAGCAGTTCAAAGCGGTTTTGATACCTAATGTAAAAGCACTTTGAGGGCCTTGAGGGTAGTAAAGCAATATATAAAAAATGAGACCATATAACATTTCCTTATTCAGACTAACTTTTCACTCTTTCTGTGGTGCAGCAGCTGTTTTTATTCTGTAAAGCAACCTATGCACCATCTAGATAGTTAAAAGACACTAAATGAATAAGCTTTGATTGATTGATACAACATTTAAAGGTCCACTCTGCTACAATTTTTGTGGACGGTCTGCCACCAGCTTGCTCCCCATAGATAAGGCATGTTTTTTTAGGTATTTTCGAGCAAGCTGAAGTCACTGAGGTGGTGGGCAAGCTACTTGGGGGCAAGGTCCTCGGTGGCAAGGCCTCAGGGGTGGATGAGATCTGTCCTGAGTAGCTTAAGTCTTTGGATGTTGTGGGGCTATCTTGGCTCACATGGTGTTGCAATCAGGGACAGTGTCTCTGAATTGGCAGACTGGGGTGGTGGTCCCTCTATTTAAGAAGGTGGAAGGTGTGTTCCAATTACAGAGGAATCACACGCCTCCCCGGTAAGGTCTATTCCAGCGTACTGGAGAGAAGAATCTGACCGATAGTCAAACCTCGGATCCAGGAGGAGCAGTGTGGTTTTCGTCCTGGCTACAGGACACTGGACCAGCTCTAAACCCTCGGCATTTGTTTTGTAGGAAAATAACACTTTCCAACAACATATAGCACAGCTGTATTTACCAATAAATAGCTTGGTAACTTGCACATTTGCAGATTTTCTCTCTGAATTGTTCATCTGGAGTTTTGGAGGTGTTGCAACGAATAAATGGGTGCCCCTGCAGTGTTAGCTTCAAGCTGTTGTCCAAACGCATTTGTGTTTGTGTAATCCTTACAAGCTTCATGTCCCAGATCATCTTAAAGCCAGTGCAGACAGCAGCAGCAACGCTAAACTCCGCTAGCTTCCGCCTCTTACAGTAAAAGTTCATCAAACATCTTCAAATCAAATGTCTTCTTGTACACAAATTCCTTTCACCTGTTGTCAGGTGTAAATGTGAGGCTGTCCCTATGTCCTGTGAAGACTGTCTGGATCTGGAGCTGAGCATAGGTGATTTGGGGATGCTCCAGAGGTATTTACAGTCAGAACTGGGCTCAATGCTGCACTGCGCTGCAATAACACATTCACTATGAGCTGCTGACTCGATGCCCCAACTCATGCACAACGCTGAAATGCATTGGACTCACAGACGTGATGATTTGTCTAATAGATTTTCAATGGAGCCAATGGGCTGTTTTCAGATATTCCCAAACAGCTCAGTTGCATACATTGAAATCCAGAAAATAAAGGAAGAGACTAGGCTATATTTTCTTGTGATTTATGTTACTTATAGTCAACATTTATATATTATTTAACCAGTAATATTTTGACCTATCTCAAATTTTAATGTTAAATAGTTTTATGAATCCTCAGTTTAGAGGTCAATATACGTACCTACCCTCACCTATGGTCATGAGCTTTGGGTAATGACCGAAAGAACAGGATTGCGGATACAACCGGTCTAAATGACTTTGCTTTGCAGGGTGGCTTGGTTGAATTAAGCTAGTACATTTACCTATTCAGAGTTGAACTAGTGCTTGAATTGGTGCCTCGTTTTCAGTGTTGGCAAGCTAATTCTACGATACCATATTGTGACTGTTTAGCTCTGTTAGGGTCTAGTTTGTGACTCAGTGTCTTGTGAGTGCTTTCGCTCCAGTGACACAGCTATATCTCGATTGTTAAGTCATGCTATGTTCTATCAGCTACTTGACCTGGTGCCTCGTGAGCGCTTTTTTTTTCAGTGACACCGCAACTTCTTACTGTTTAGCCGTGTTAGTGACCAATTGTCATGTTAGTGCTCCCTGCTCCTCTGACACTGTGTTTTTAACAGGCCCTATACCTGTTGCTACTAGCTTGTGGAGCTCTGTTGGTGAAGGTAGCATGTTGTTTTCCCAGTACCATCATTCTGGATGATTGATTGCTGTGTTTACAGTGGTGACTTGTGAGTGCCTGTTCACTCTTGTGTCCCGCTGTCACTAGTTTGGAACTGCAGCTGTACTTGGACTAGTGGTTTGTGAGTGCTCCTCACTCTAAATCCACAGCTGTAAATTGTTCCCAGTGCACTGAACTACTGGAACTGCTGTTAGAAGTGTGTTATTACTGCCTTGAATAGTAACCGGCATGATGTCGACATCTTTGATGCATGCCCAAAAGGTGGCCAAGTTTTATGCCCACCGTGTCTTGGGATTGGACACTTGAAGCAAGCGCTCACTGAAGACGCTTGTTTTAATTGCATCTACATGCTAGTGGCAGAGAGGTCCACAAGACTGGCAGCGGTTGAGAGTGCTATGCTTAAACTGACCCTAGCCTCTAGCCCTGTTAAAGAGCCTAAAGTCCCCTGTGGCCAAGAGAAGTTGTCACAGTCAGGCATTATTCGCTAATGTGGACACTTTGACCTCTGAATTTGTTCAGATTAAGTCCTTGCTCCTTAATGTGCAGCCTGGCCTTCCCCTCTCTTCAAGATGATGGTGATGATCAGACTGACTCCAGTGCTGATCACCTTCAGGAAGACGCTATGTCCACTGCTGCATTGGATTCCATGTTCAGAGCAGGTGGTGCAAATTATCTGGATGGTCAGGATGAAGGCAGCCACTCCCCTAATCCATCTGCGATGAGCTCCTACTACTCAGACCTGGAGTCCATGGGGACAGAACTGGAGTTATCCTCACCAGGCTATTCGACTGGCCTTATCAAAACTTGGGATTGTAAAAGCCAAAGTTAAATCTGTCAACTGGACAAAATGTTGTAGGAGTGAAGACGTTTCACTGCTCATCCAAGCTGCTTCATCAGTTCTGGTCAGATTACTGGTGGACACTGCCTAATCTGCCTAATCTGACCAGAACTGAAGAAGCGGCTTGGATGAGCAGCGAAAATGTCTTCACTCCTACAACTTTTTGCCCAGTTGACATATTTAACTTTCACTATGGATCAGACCTGGACGACTGAGAGATTACACAGACAAAACTTGGGATTGACAAATCCGTGGAGGCAGGACGCAACAAGATATGGGTTGGATTGTAGGCTTCAACACATAAACATGCTGGAGCTGCGAGCTGTTCAGCTAGCACTCAAGTTCTTCCTTCCTTCCCTCCAAGGGCTACATGTTCTTGCTCAGTCGGACAACACATCAACAGTTTATCTCAAAAATCATCAAGGGAGCACGAGATCCATTCACTCACAGGAAGAAGCTTGAGAACTCCACCTGTGGGTGCAGCCTCGTTTGCAGAGTGTCAGACCAGTCCCATCTGCCGGGTGAGGAGAACTGTGCTGCGGATTTTCTCTCAAGGCAGAAGCCACAGCCAGGAGTGGATATTGAATTCTGTGGTGGTAAAGGCAATCTGGATGAAATATGGTGTGGCGGAGGCAGATGTATTTTCCTCAAGAATGACAACTCATTGTTGACTGTGGTTTTCCCTCTCAGAACTCAACAGTCAGCTTGAGCAGGACGAACTAGCAGACCCGTGGTCAGAGTGCCTCCGGTATGCATTTCGTCCTTTCCCACTCCTGCTACTACTGCTGCACAGGGTAACCAGGAGCAATTACAGAATGTTGTTAGTGTTAGTTAGTGTTCCTGAAGCTCCTCAATGGGAAGCTTTGGTCTCTTCCTCAGAGGAAGGATCTCACAGCTCACAAGAGCATTGTACAACATTTGTTGGTTGGTGTGGGACCCACCGTGTGGACCCGCAGCACTGTTCTGTACTTGTACTACTGGGCTGTCTTCAGACACTTTTTGAGAAGGGTCTCTCTGTTTCAAGTATCAAAGTGTATGTTGCCGCCATTTCAGCTCGACACTCCTTGTTTGATGGTGGGGTCACATTCCTTGGTCTCTCAGTTTTTAAAAGGTCCCCTCAGTCTGCAGCCTCCAAGGCTTACTCGAGTGCCTTCATACGATCTTGCATTAGTCTTGGAAGGATTATGTTCCCGTCCATTTCAACCACTGGAAGGGGCACAGTTAAGGTGGGTGTCAGTTCAGACAGCCTTCCTTCTCTGTGAAGTGGGTTGTGGACCTGCATGCCTTGTCAATTGCTGAAAATTGTATTCGCTGGCCAGCATGATGGTACTCGAGGGGCTCCGATGCCAGTTTGTACCCTGCATGTTGAGGACTTTCACTGACGTAACTGCTAGTCTTCGCAAAACAGATACCCTCTTTGTATATTATGGGGGTCACAGAAAAGGCTGTGTTGTCTCTAAACAGCAGCTCTCACATTGGGTTGTGGACACCATTCTGCAGGCATATGAATCCAGGGGTCTTCAGCCTCCCATAGTTATTTACCACTCCACCAGGGGCGTTTCCACCTCCTGGGCTGCGCTGAGGGGTGTGCCACTGAATGACATCAGTGCTGCAGCTACGTAGGCTTCCTCCTCCTGTGCCTTTCATCCACTTCTACAGAGTGAATGTGGTTGCTCCTCATCCAGTGATTCCAGTCGTCTTGTCTGCTTCTACCATCTGCAGTTGATCTTGGTAAGTGCAGACTCTTTGTAACTTTGTTGGTATTAAGTCATCCAAGTGCAAACCACAGGCGGAAGGAATGAAACGCATGGAACTAAGCTGAATTCTGTATGACTGCTAGAGTTTCCTGTCAGTCAGGAGAGTTATTGGAAGTGCATTTCAGGTATATATGGGTTTTCTGACGTCATCCAGATCACATCCACGACGTAACTTTGTTGGTATTTATTTTCGACATATGTGCTGCACACACATGTAGAAATCCTGGTGCAAAGCATTGACCTCTGGCGGTCATCTGGAATTCATAGAACCTTAGTTACATGCATAACTCTCACGTTCTGGTCACTGTGCTTGCGATATTAAACGAGCTGGAGGTTGTAAAGGTCATCTCTGCTGTCGTTTGTGCAGAGTAATCATGTGTGCAATAACAACAGCGCTCTCTTCTGGGAGCTCACTAATTACTCATCAATACGCTTATTAGGTCTTTGATGAAAGCAAGAGCACACACAAATCTGCTGCATTTGGGGGAATTCTCAGTTTTATGGGATTTTATTTTTTTATTTTTTTTTATGTAGTTCCAAGTAATAGTATAATCTGTGATAAGATTTTTTTTTTTTTTTAGCTCTAAGGAAATAACCAGCCCATAATAAAGGCTGTAATCTATAATATTTTGTTTCACTGTTTGACATTTACTTGCAGCCCTACTGTGACACCTAGTACTACCAGTGGTCTCCCATTCAAGTACTACAGGCCCCATCTTGTTGAACTTTTGAGATATGACGAGATAAGGTACTGATAAGAAGCTATGGCCACATGGTAAAAGGTGTACTAACTAGAGACGTTACTGCTTTACCTGCAATGTTTGACATTATTGCTGTCATATATGTGTATATCTATATCAATATCAATATCGATATCGATATCTATATTTATATCTATCTATATCTATATATTTTTTTTTTTAATACTTTTTGGGGGTTTTTTGAGAGCACATTGGGCTATTTTTTATTGTATTGATTTATTTTTTGTGGCCTGGCAACAGTGCTCTTACTCTAATTTCTTGGTGCACAATTGAGTAATATTATTTTGCAGTAACGTTACTGTTACTTGAGTACAATTTTTGGCTACTCTACCCACTTCTGGTCTGTAGTAGGAGTAACCCAGTGTATGTGTCGCCTTGTTAACACCACTGTGATCAATAACAGCAGTGACATATAACTCGAGGAGTCCTCTATAGACCTGTGTTTATTGACCACAATAGATTTCCCTCACAGTGGACCTCTGTGTGTATATTCATGCAAAAAGAGAAAATGTCAATGTCCTCCTGCTATCAGGAGTATCCACACTGAAACATCAGATTGACATAGTGTTCCTTTATAAACCTTTTTATTACACCAGATGCCCTTTTTGTAATGGTGGGCAGTTCAACTCTTAGAATTGGTTGAACCGGCTCTTATGGCTCCCAAACACCTTTAAATGTATAATTTAGCCTTTTCCCCCCTTTTCTTTTAAACAATATACAATACATAAGCTAGCATTCACTAGCATGGACCACAATCTCAGAATCCAATGTAAATATGAATTAATTATGTATGGAGACGAGGGTCGTGGCAGGCAAAGTGATATCTGACAAAGAAATATTCAAAGGCCATTTCCCAATTTTCTTTCCATGTATTTGAGCAAAAGTTGTCTTTCCTCAGTATAGATATATTGTATAAGCAGCTCTTGAGGTCAAAATAAGTCTGCTGTGTGCTGTCTGCATCTAATTATAAAATGTTTTTCTGTCAGAACTTTAGCTTTAACTCCACTGTGGTCCCTGAATGTTTTGAAAAGCACTTTTAAACTCACTGTGGTGAATAATTAGAATGCTAAGAATGCAGAAGGTACATGAGGAATAACTTTGGATTACTGCAAACTCACATTTTTAAAATCAGGTGCAGCGCCTTTAAGGTAAATTGCAAATAAAAATTGATGCATAATGGCTCATATGCATGATGTGATGGTAGTAGTAGTAGTAGTAGTAGTAGTAGTTTACTACTAGTCTCACGCCCAGAGCCCTTCACCTATTTGCGGCTTTGCCTCTGCGCAGTACCCAGTGTGCTGGCCTGGGAGGATGAGCTTCACGAGACAAAGGACCAGAAATCGGCCTTATTTTGAATGAGGACACAGAGGCTGCTTAAGAAGGTGCTATTACGCGTATGATTTATTTACTAAAGGTGTAGGCTTTGGTCAACGGCAGACAGCTGCTTCTTGCTGTGTGCCCAGTTGTAGACTATGGGCACATACCCAGTCTGTGTAAAGAGAGCGACTCGAGTCTCTCATAGCTCCAAGTTGAGTTCACTCAGTTACAGACTTTGATGTGGAGGACCACAGGTAGCTTACAGCGCTGACACGGTCATTTCAGTGCTCCCTCATGGGCTCATCTTACCATTGGTGATGAAGCCTTGTCATTTACTCCTAAAAGCTCTACTACTGCTACTACTACTACTACTACAAGTCATGCCAAGCATAGCCTATATCTCACCATACAAACGCGCAAAAGGGGATATATCCTCTACTGTAGTTCCTCGTTTTACATATCACATAATTTCATGATAATTTTGTATCCCGTTTTAACATGAAACTATCACGTAATTTCATGAAACCATCATGTGATTTCGAGATAGTATCATGTCAAAACGTGATACTGCTGATGTTTTTTTTAGTTCAGATTTGGCAGTTGTACCCTGATATTAAATTGTACAGATTGTAAAATTACAAATTCTGCGATAAAGAATAAACTTATGTTTGGGTTGTCCATGACTGTCGAAGTCGACTCAATTCAATTTGAATTCAATTTAGTTTTGTAAAGCCCAAAATCACAACAGCAGTTGCCTCTTACATGAACACGAAAATTGATTTAACCAGCAGAAAGTAGAAAATCAACAATGAAAGAGAAACAGACAAGCAAATTATACAACAGAAAACAAGCAAATGGATAGCTGTCCCAGAACATCCCCTGTCCTTAGATCCTCCTTTTCGGCAAGGAAAAACTCAAAAAAACCCAGTGGGAAAAAGAGAAATCTTGAGGAGAACCACAGTGAAGGAGAGATCCACTCTCTGCCTCTCTAAATCTGTGATCGTCTGTTCAAGTCTTGTTTTGAAGACGTATTTCTCGTTGAAGAAAAAAAAAAAACGAGCGGGCGCAGGCAGAAAGAGACAGGACGCTGAAGGGTAAACAGTGCGCGGAGACGCCAACACTGGGCACTGTCAGAAACATGCACGCTCTGTCAAATGTTTTGTGCTCACTTTCACATTTTCATTGCTCACTTCTAGTTACTGCGCCCTCGATTTCTGCCTACGCGCCCTCAACTTAAAGGTAGTCAAATGACGCCATATGTTTCTTTTTGTAGTGTCGTATGGAGCAGTTATGCGGCAGCACGTCCGCGGGAGCTTGTGGGGTCGTTCCCTGTCCTGTTTTTGCTCAGGTTGCAGCCCAGCACACCTTTGTCCAGGCGCCTATCCACAATGAGCTCTACGTGGGTTTGGGCTGCATAGGTGTGCGTGCTGGATTTGACGATGGGGCAAGTGTAGTTGGAAGATGATAACTGTAAGTGCCAGTAAAATGTTTGGAATTTTGGATTTGTAAAATGGGCATTTTTGGATGGGCTATTTGTTTAGTGTGGCTGCAGCACACTTAGCCTGTCAATTTGTTTGTTGCTTTCCTGCTCTTAGTGTTCTCTCCTTAATCTTAAAGCTGCATAGGCCCAGAAGGCTTACCTGTTGCAGAGGATGGAAGGAGAGGAGACGAAGTGGGTTTTGCACAAACTTGGGACCATGGTCAGTCTGTGTTTGGCACTTTGGTTTATGATTTATTTGTGGTGGTTGTGGAAAGAGCACCTTTTGGGTATTGGCACTTATTTGTAATGCAGTAGTTCTGCTTTGTATTATACTTTGTGACAACTTATGGCTAGACACATGTGTGAAATGCAAATTTGAAACATTTACAATATTAAAATTGTTAGCAAGAAGATTAGGGAACTAGTGTTTTGTGCACTGGACGCTGAGGACGGGGGCGTGAAAGGAGGCGACAGGACGCTGAGGACGGGGGCGTGAAAGGAAGTGACACTGGTGTCTACTAGGAGCATGGGATTTGGCCTGTCGACTTCTAGGTCTGTGTGTTTTATCAGGTTTTAAAAAAAGAAATAAGTGTGTGGATTAATAGTAACGTGACCTATGATTTAACTGGGACAGAAATAATTTTGGGAGCATTGAATTTGCTCGGGATTCCCATGGGGGAACCCGTGCTTTAAGGGTGGGGGTGTCACGGCTCCTGTTGTGCCAGGATATTAATAATAATAATAATAATAATGAGTGTTTTTGGAGGTGACCCGGATGCACTAGGGCCCAGTGCATCCACCCGCCTATAAAAGGGACCCAGCTCCTACGCCCGGTGCTGCTCCTCTGGCTCGACTCCACCTGTCCACGCCATCAGCCGATCGCCTTAATGCACTTTAGCACAATTTTCTCATATTTGATGTAACTTACCGAATAAACCCTCCAACACAGAGCTTAAAACCTTTTCAGTCGTGTCTGCCCCCTTCCTTTATTGCGGTCACACGAGCCGGGCTGTAACAGTGTGTGTGTGTGTGTTGTGTGTGTGTGTGTGTGTGTGTGTGTGTGTATGACAGACGCAGAAGCACTAGAAACCACAACGTAAAATAATTCTGTAGTGAAAATCTGTGCAAAGTTTTCATTTGGAGACTGAAAATGTTGCTTTTTGTGACGTTAATGATTGCTAATGTTTGACCCATATTTATGTTACATGTTTCTCAGAATGATGTGCCAACTTATTCACTGGTGCAACATATTTATTTTTATTTGCAGGATCTGCAAAAGATTATAACAAAACTCTATACAGGAGATCGCTTGATGCATGCTCTGCTGCACTCACTGACTTCTTTGAAATATTACCTTTGTATGACCTGGTACTATTTAACAAGCACAATACCTGGACTGAAAAACAAATCTGGAACATTAGCTCTGAAAACCTACTACATTACATTCTTTCAAGGAGTTGAACAGTTTCACAGTTTACACAGAAAACAATTTAAATAGTTTTTAACCACTGTTTTCATCCTTTTTAATCACTTATCACTTACTTTAATCACCTTTAATGAACTGATAAAGACCTTTTTATCCATGTTATTTATACAAGTTTCCAAAATATGCTGTGTGAAGGATGCAGACTCTACTCTACATAATACTGAGTTAGCTTTTAGCATAGGTCCACACATGTACACTTTTGCTTGAATTTGCCTCATGACTCCGTTTTACATGTCTCTTACATCGACATATGCTTCTGCTTTAACCTATGTTACTGAACACATGAAAATGTACTCTTTTTGCCGTTACTAACTACTCAAAATAATTTACCACGGACTTCACGGACCCACGTCTGCCATCTTAAATGCAAAATGTGATTGCTGAATCTTGAAAAATGCACAAACTTGACAAATTACGTTTTTTAGCTTAACAAAAGTTATTCTCTAAGGCACATAACAAACTTCACTACTGATATACATCATCTGTGTGTTATTACAAACCAGCTTACCCGCAAAAGATAATAACAAAACTCAATACAGGAGATCGCTTGATGCCTGCTCTGCGCTGCACTCAGACTGTACTTCTTCTGCCCGGGCGGTCAGCTACTGTCAGCGAAAGCACCAAGCACCCTCTGCTGGTGGAGTATTGCTCTTAAAACACACAGTCTGCAATATGATGCAAATACATATAAACAGTAGTTATTTTCACGTTTTTAGGTCTAGTTAGATTAGATAAAATTTATGGGGGGCAACCATAAATCTGATGACTGACTAAACAGTAGTTATTTTCACGTTTTTAGGCCTAGTTAGATTAGATTTTAACCGCAAGTGTCCTTTGTTTTACTTTTTGTTCACAAAGTTTATTTTTTTTTAACATTCTGACTGAAAAAAATGTAATAAATATCCACTGCAAATACATTTCCATATTACACACATAGGCCTGTTTCAATCAGATAACTATAATGCGCTTTATTACCACTACAATCACTATTTTAAGTATCCCGTAATTAGCTCTTTCCGCTTTATGTACACATGAACTGCCGGTGCTGCTTTGATGCGCGCTAATTAGCCTGGTGTCCCTGCTCTCTTGCCATAGCTCGTAAACAGAGGCGGGGTGTAATGGCGACGTGGCGCTAATGAGACACAGCGGTTTGATGAGTTGTGGAACATGTCACTAACTGTACAATTTATTGCACTCACCAGGAGACAGCAGGACGGCAGATACGGCTCGCTACGACCAGTGTTACAGCTCTGCTTAGTTAAAATTAATGCAAAACAAATAACCTAAATGAAATAATAATAATAGTACATGTGTTATAACAATTTAATGTGATAGTATGTAACTTCCTGAAAGCGGAAACTCAACTGCATAATTCTGTGGAAATTAAAAGTTAAAACCATACTTAGGAACATTCTCCATGGAGGTAGATATGTTTCACGTCATACTGTGGGATATTAGAGCAAAAGGAACGACATTTCCATGGAAACAAGCAGGAGGACGCCCTCCTCCAGGCCAAATAAGTCAGGTTTGTGGAGATGCAAGGTTGCTCATAGTAAAGACGTATGTTTTTATATGTTTTTCAGTGCAATAAAAACATCCATTCATCTTTTTCAGCTTGTTTGGGGCCGGGTTGTGGGGGCAGCAGTCTGAGCAGGGACTCACCTTAGACACTTAACACTTACCAGGCCAGCTGAGAGATGTTCTGGATGCCTCCCTCCTGAGCATGTCCCACCAGAAGGAGGCCCCAGGGAAGACCCAGGACACACTGGAGCGCAATAAGAACAACCAAAATAAAAATTAAAAAAAAACAACAAAACAAAAAAAAAAAAAAAAACATTTTAGTCTATTTTTTGGTAAAATAATTATAATGCCTTACAAATGCCTCTCAAAGTGCTGCACTGTTGTCATTACTACTGCTGCGAGGCTGCTAATTAGTGATGTGACATTTGTGAATGAGTCAGTTTTTTTAAACGGTTCCTTAATGTGAATAGTTGCAACCGAATCTAATTTTTTTAAAGGAACCAAATCTTTTTCTTTCCAACGTTTATGCATTTTTATACTGATTAACAC
>KN487004.1:0-11635 GCA_000787095.1 Periophthalmodon schlosseri | reverse complement strand
TTGCACATTCCACTCACTGCACATTCCACTCACTGCACATTCCACTCACTGCACATTCCACTCACTGCACATTCCACTCATTGCAGTCTGCATTATTGCACCATCCAAAATATTGCACTAGCCGCTCATTGCGCAGTTCCCATTATTGCACCATACAAAATAATTGCACATTCCATTCATTACACAGTCCTCATTATTTCAGTCAGTTTGGCCCCACTCAAACCCCCCACCCCGCCCCCCCTTCATATTTGCCCATGTATGATGTGATGTCATCTGAAACACAGTGTTACTCTGCTGTAGGTACCCCGGCCCCAGCCTCCTCTCCTCCTCCCACGCTCCTGGAGGGCCCCCTAGTGGTCAGTGAGAAGATGGAGACCGTCCTGTTCCAGCTGCGACAGGTGACACGCGAGAGAGACGAGCTGCGCAAACGGCTCGCCCTGTCGTCGCCTGGGACAACCTTTGACGACTGCAGGTGTGTTAATGTGTTTTTAAGATGTTTTTAAAGAGGCTGGTAGGACTTTAGCCCTGATGAAGTTGATGCTCTGGCAGAAATCATGAAGTTCTAAGAGTAAGAGTCTGAAGCTCCTGTTCTTCCAAGGTTTAAAATGGAACAAAGCCATTTACACAAGTCTGAGGGTTTATTAGACTGAGACAGAACCAGAACCAGAACCAAGGAAGAACCAAGATGGAATCAGAACCAAGGTAGAATCAGAACTAAGGCAGAACCGAGGCCCAACATGACCTGCATCTACAAGAATCATTCACATCCAATAACAAGAAATAAAGATGAAAACAAATATTTTTGTTTGTTTATTTTTGACACAGTGAAATTTGAGCTGAATATGAAGACGAGAGGGAAGTCTAAACCGGGTCTAATAAAACAATGCATTATGATGTAGAGGCCCCTTTGTTTTTGCAGTATCCTTGTGTTGGTTTAGATTGTTGGAATTTGAGTTTGTGAAAATAAATTTAAAAAAATGTTGTCCTGATGGCTTCTCCAAGCCAGGACCTGCAGCAGGCACTGGGGCGGTTTGCAGCCGAGGTGAAGCGGCCTGGGATGAGAATCAGCTCCTAAATCCAAGGCCATGGTTCTTGACTGGCAAAAGGTGGCGCCCTCTGCAGGTGGGTGGAGAGTCTCTGCTTCAAGTGGAGGAGTTCAACTATCTCGGGGTCTTGTTCACCAGTGAGGGAAGGATGGAGCGTGAGATTGACAGTTGGATCGGTGCAGCGTCTGCAGTGATGTGGTCGATGTATCAGACTGTCGTGGTAAAGAAGGAGCTGAGTTGAAAGGCAAAGCTCTCGATTTACCGGTCAATCTACGTTCCGACCCTCACCTATGGTCATGAGCTTTGGGCAATGACCGAAAGGACAAGATCGCGGATACAAGTGGCCGAAATGGGTTTCCTCCGCAGGGTGGCTGGGCGCTCCCTGAGAAATAGGGTGAGGAGCTCGGAGTAGAGCCGCTGCTCCTCCACGTCGAGAGGAGCCAGCTGAGGTGGCTCGGGCATCTGTTCCGGATGCCCCCTCAGGGAGGTGTCCATGTCCCACCGGGAGAAGGCCCCAGGGAAGACCCAGGACACGCTGGAGGGACTACAGCTCCTCCAGTTGGACCCCAAGGCATTCCCAGGCCAAACGAGAGATGGAGGACATGTCTGTGATGACGAAAGTCTGGGAGTCCCTGCTTAGACTTCTGCCCCCGCGACCCAGCCCCGGATAAGCAGAAGAAAATGGATGAATGGATGGAATAAATAAAAGTTTAAATTTTAAAAGGGCGTCTGGGCCAGTCTGACACAAGTTCTTCTTCAAACTGTGGGTTGAAGAACGGTATTGAATTTGAACCTCAGCTGGACCTTCAGTGACTGGATGAATCTGTCCATCTCTGTCCAGTGTCACGTTCTCTCCTTGGTGGTTCTCCGTGAAGTCGTCAGTGTTGCTCTTTTAAGTTGATAGGAGACCAGATGGTTTTGGATCCATCAGTGGATCCTGGATGGAGCGCTCAGTCTCTTCTCTCTCCAGTTCCACAGCCTCATGCGGCACGTTCTTCTCAGTGAGGTCCTCAGCATTGTCCAGTGAGGCCTCCACAGCCTGTTCCATGGTCTCGTGAGTCTGGTTCTTCTCTGTTGTCCAAGCTGTGAGGAACATCTCCTTAGATGTCCAGGTTTGTGGTCTTTTGTTGTCTCCACATTAGCAGCATCCTCTGGCGCAGCTGTGTCCATTCTCTCCACTATCTCCATGAACGTTTTGGTTTTGTGGTGTTCTCGTTCTAGAGGAGTCATGTTGAAGACCAGAGCTTCTTTCAGTTCCTGGATGTATTTCTCAGTCTTCTGTCTCTCCAACTTCAGCTCCTCGCTCTCACAACCTTTAAAAGCACCATGTTCTCATCGAAGCATTGTTTAAGTTCAATGATATCTTTTAAAATGCCTTCTCTCTCCTCCTCCAGTTCGGTGACTTCATCTTGCAGTGCCTTGTTCTCCTGTAGCGCCCCCTGGGGAGAAGCGCCCAGCACTGCAGCTCCTCCTCTTTCTCAATGAGGCGTTGGGTTTGTGCCTCAGAGTTTGGTCTCCTTCATTTGAACAAGATGCTCTGTGTCTTTAGCTGCTCGTCCAGTCTGAAGTTTACCTCACTCTTTTGCTCCAGATCCTGGTGGAGTTTCCAATTGTGTTTTTGTTCCAGCATCAACTGCTTCATTAAAGTCACAATCTCTTCCTCCTTAAGGTCCAGTTCTCGTTGGAGATCATTTTGATTGGCCTGTTTTGTGGTAAACTTGGATAGCTCCTCCTCCCAGAGTCTACAAAGCGCATGTTTTAAGAGCGTGGCGTTCTGCACTCAGCAAAATCTCTGTTGGAGCTAAAATTACAGAAGACTTACCTGAACATTGACATAAAACCAGCTCTGTTCTTCAAACTGTTCAGATGTTTAACCATGTTCTAGTCGTTTCTTCTTATTGAGCCTCTGAAGTTGTATTTGGAGTGATTCATGTTTGAGTAAATCTTTAATCTCTTATTTTCAAGACGCCATTTTGTTGAGCTACCCCTTTTCACCTCCACTGGTACACGCCCACTGTGACGTACACACTTAATCGATGATACTCGTAGGATTTGGCAGCGCCGCGACGTCATTTTGGTACAAATGTACCTCTGGTGTGATGTACAGCTGTCCATAGGGGGCGCCGACAGCATGCAACGCTTTGTTGTGATGACGTTTACGGTGATGTCAGCTCCCATTGGACACCGCAGTTTTCTAACGCGGAAGTCAGTGAACTTGTTTCTTTTATTAAGTGGTTTTAGATGAATATTGTGATTTAAAATGTGTAAATTATAACATATTGATCCACAGTGTCACAGATTAAAACTATAGAGACACAAGAACAACAGTACTGATTTAAGTCCTGTGCGTTTTCCCCTTTCTTTTCTGTAACATATTTGTGTTGTTTTGTTCTTTAGACTAAACTCCAAACAGGGCCATGATTACGAGCGCTTGAAGCTGCAGTGTCTGAAGGCGATGGCTGACCTCCAGTCTCTGCAGAACCAGCACAGCAGCACTTTGAAACGCTGTGAGGAGGCAGTGAAGAAGGCAGACTTCTACCAGTGAGTCGTACTCCACAAGCCCTAACCATAACCCCCTAAACCCTAAACATCTAAAGCCCTAAGACCTAAGCCCTAAACCCTAAACATCTAAACCCCTAAAGCCCTAAACCTTAAATCCTAAAGCCCATCCATTTTCCCCGCACTCAGCTGAATGAGCAGGAAAAATATGTGTGATTTTTCTGACAAACATTTTAATAAAATGATTCTGTTCAAAGTCACATTTTTTAAAAACGTCGAGAAAAACTGAAAAAGACAAACGGGGACATTTAGAACATGTTTGAACAGATCTAAACGTCATGATTAGAGGTTTTTATTCAGTATAAAACATTTTGTTTGTGGAGGATTATTATTATTATTATTATTATTCTAATTCTTATTAGTCTTATTAGGCCCGAGCCCCTACAGGGCGCAGGGCCCATGTGCTCATTGTTGCAGACCTGCCCTGACCCCAGTATCCAAGCAACGTCAAAATTTGCTCCAGTTTGTGTATACAAAGTCCGATTGGGCTCAAATTCAAATCAGTTGTAAAACGTTATTGTCTAAACCTACTCATTGTGAAAGAAACTCAGTTGGCGCGATAGTGCCCCCTACAGAATAACAAATAAATTTGTATGGAGGGCCGAACATTTAGTTTTCCCAAATGTTGCGAACTTGATACAATGCCCCCTACAGAATAACAAATAAATTTGTATGGAGGGCCGAACATTTAGTTTTCCCAAATGTTGCGAAACTTGATACAAAATTCCAGTTGGTCATCCCAATCAATAAAGTCAATCAGACCCATGTCGTTTTTTGCACCGTGTTGCCATGGCGATGTGCCAAATCGCCCATGTTATCCTAATGGGAGTGATCCCAAAATTTTCCATTCATGACAAAAATATTAGTATCATGGAATAATGTGAAATGTGGCACAATGACTCTTCATGTCATCCCGATCAAAAAAGTCAATCGGACCCATGTCACATTTTTCACTGGGTTGCTATGGCGATGCTCGAAAGAGCCCATGTTATCCAAGTCTTATAACAACTGATTTGCTTCATTGAACAATGTGAAATTTGGCACCGTGACTCTTCAGGTCAACCCCGTCAAAAAAGTCCGAGGGGCCAACTTTGTATTTTGCACGGTGTTGCCATGGCGATGCCTCAAAACCCATGTTCTTGCATTTGGTGCATCAGCACTTCCAATATGTGTAGACTTTGTTTAGTGACAAGTACAGACAAAAGGCGCAAGAAAACAGACGAGCGGGATGTTAGCACCAACCTTAGGGAGTACTGGGTCGGCCGAGTGTGAAGCCCGGCCCGTGAGGGCTGTTCGATGCCGCTTGCGGCTTTAATTATTATAATTATTATTACACTTAAAAAGCTGCAGCCTTTTGTGATTTGCTGATTGTTCCTTATAAACTCTGCTCTCCTCCTCCTGATCTGCATCCCCCACCCCTCCCTTATTCTCTCTCTCTCATCAATCTTTCATATCAATCTTTTGTCGTGTTGAGTTCACTGACTTTGTTCCCTCTCTCCTCCCTTCCTCTCTCCCTCCCTCTCTTCTCTCCCTTTCTTCTCTCCCTCTCCTCTTGAGTTCACTTTGTTCCAGATGCATTCACCAGATTTCAGTTTTAGTCACAAGAGCAAAAGGATTAAACATTTATGTTTTACACTGGGCCTTTGTTTGTGACAATATGAAAATGAAACATGTAGAACTCGTCGTTTACACTGGGCCTTTGAGGCTCATTTTAATAAAATGAAACAAAATGGTTTGAGCTGTGCATTTAAAAGAATGACTTTAGATAAAATGAAGCGTTTGATTGTGATGGTCAGGGGCCATGTGGAGAGGTCCAGAGCCTCCGTCAGTAAAAACACTGAGCACTGAGTGAAGTCTGCTTTATGTTCATTAAAAGTCATAATTATTTTAATTATTAAAATTATGACTGAAAAGTGAAATATGAAGGGTTTAACTAATGCCAGAATCTCCTGTGTCTCAGGGCGTCTCGGGGCGTGTCTCGGGGCCTGTCTCGGGGCCTGTCTCGGGGCCTGTCTCGGGGCCTGTCTCGGGGCCTGTCTCGGGGCCTGTCTCGGGGCCTGTCTCGGGGCCTGTCTCGGGGCCTGTCTCGGGGCGTTTCAGGGCATGTTTCACAGCGTGTCTGTACAGGTCTAAACCACAGGCTCGGCTCCTGGTTCTTTATAATACAAAGATTTTTTTTGTTTTGCAGTAAAAACGTGTTCACTGATTCTACGTTTGTGGTTTGACTGTTTCAGTCCGAATCTGTTTCAGCCTCAGTTTGTTTTGTTTTTAATAATCATCATGGTGGTAGAAAAATGAGCGTGTGTGTTTTACTGATGCCATAGTATCTAAAAGTGTAGGGTCGCACATCTGGCCCAAACGCAGACAGATGAGGGATTAGAGTTTAAGCCGTCCTCCCTCTGACCCGCCTCTGACCCGAGCCTCCGCCTCAGTCTGACCCGAGCCTCCGCCTCAATCGACCCGAGCCGACCCGAGCCTCCGCCTCAGTCTGACCCGAGCCTCCGCCTCAATCTGACCCGAGCCTCCGCCTCAATCTGAGACTCAAATTAGGCCTGTGCCACAAAAGGAAACATGAGGCGTGTACTGTCATATTCAAGTACAGGCCTTTCTGTGTGGAGTTTACGTGTTCTCTCTGTGTCTGTGTGAGTTTACCGTGTTCTCTCTGTGTCTGTGTGGAGTTTACGTGTTTTCTCGATGTCTGTGTGGAGTTTGCGTGTTCTCTCTGTGTCTGTGTGGAGTTTACGTGTTTTCTCGATGTCTGTGTGGAGTTTGCGTGTTCTCTCTGTGTCTGTGTGGAGTTTACGTGTTTTCTCGATGTCTGTGTGGAGTTTGCGTGTTCTCTCTGTGTCTGTGTGGAGTTTACGTGTTTTCTCGATGTCTGTGTGGAGTTTGCGTGTTCTCTCTGTGTCTGTGTGGAGTTTACGTGTTCTCTCTATGCCTCTGTGGAGTTTACGCGTTCTCTCTGTGTCTGTGTGGAGTTTCCGTGTTCTCTCTGTCTGTGTGGGTTTTCTCTGGCCATCAACCCAAAAAACACACCACAGGTCAAATCCTCCAGGTCCTGACCAAGACTAGACCAAGATCTGGAGATGGGTCCCACTGCTCCTGACAGGTTTAACCCAGAGACACTGAAGGATGGGTCAAATGCAGAGGACATATTTCCGTACATGGGCAGTGAAGACTAACCTAACCTAATGTTTTCTCCCTGTGTATATACATACACTAACTATGAGAATTTAAAATCAAAACACAGATCCTCATCTCATTCGATCAAGTCTCAGCACTCGTGTACCACCGTCTCCATGACGATCTCATCTGATCTCACACCACAAGGGGGAGTAAAGTGTTTTATAAAAGATTAAATACATTTTAGTGTTTAGTAAAAAACGTCCTGCAGCTCCAGAGCCAGATTCAAAATGAGACGTTTGACCTGGAGATGAAAAGGCAGTTCTACAGCAGAGACTCGGGTTAAACTCCAGGTCAGATGAGAGCGCCACTCTCAGGTTAATCTGTGGTAGTGCAGACAGAGACACAGGCCTGGAGTACTTCATATGAATGTATTTACATCAGGTACAACTGCAAATGATTCACAAGTGAATTGAAATCAGTTTGACATGATCAGAAAATCTTAAAGGCGGCCATTTTAAGAACCATAATCTCCTCAAACACAAATGATCCTGTTTATTCTGCATTAGAACTGTGAACCCTGTGGTTTAGACCAGTTTAGACCAGTTTACATCAGTTTACATCTGAATAATGCATAACTTCAAGGATGTATTAATTATAATTTGAAAAAGTAGACTTTGAAAAGTCGTCTTACAGCTGTGTCTTGATTTTACCCATAGTACTTTGCACAGCCGTGTGGTCAGTGAGCACTCTCAGATGAAGGAGGAGTTGGAGCTGGTGAGACAGGACAACATGCAGCTCGTCCAGGAGCTGAGGATGCTGCACCAACAGGTAAAGTACTCGAGTAAAAGTACAGGTACATGGATACAATTATACTCAAGTATAATTCTTGTACCTGATTATAAGTACAGGAAGTGCTTACACAGCTTTACTTAAAGTGCTTATGTTTATATGTTTTCCTGATTATAACTTTGTTTTACATCAGTTAAAAAGTTGAGAGGAAAAGTACAAAACACAGGAAGTAACGCTGAGTTTTTAAAACTGAATCCCTCTGTGTCAACACAAAACTACATCCAAAATGTAGAGATCATTTACACAGGAGGAATTTTTAAATATAATTTACAGAGAAGGAGGCATTTTTAAAGATCATTTACACAGGAGGCATTTTTAAATATAATTTACAGAGAAGGAGGCATTTTTAAAGATCATTTACACAGGAGGCATTTTTAAATATAATTTACAGAGAAGGAGGCATTTTTAAAGATCATTTACACAGGAGGCATTTTTAAAGATCATTTACAGAGAAGGAGGCATTTTTCTGACACTTTAAACCTTCACTAAATAAATGTGTTGTCTAAATTTTAGTTATGATTAAACTAATAAAAATGAGTTTTGGTCCTTGTTTACTTTGTGGTTGCAACAGTTATGGAATTACCTCTGTGTGTGTCACATCTGTGTCCAATCTGTGGAGCTGACTACAGACTACAGAATACTAAAGACTAAAATTCATGCGTTTTGTTAATTTTCAGATCAAAGTCCCTGTTTTTCATTATATAAAGTTTTAAACTATTTTGAGTCAAACTATTCTCTTAACAAATATATGTATATATTTTTTGCCCATGTCAGGATCTTAAAATAATCTCTATCTGTGACCAGTAGCTGACCTCAGGGGACAGTGTTTACTTCTGTCCAGAGTCCTGCTTCTGTCTCATCTCTTACATAACCTAAAAGAAAGACCACTTTGTCTCAATGTCCCAGGGTCTGATTTGGAAAACTGCTGTTGGTTTAAATTGGATCAGAGCCGACGGTTCAGAGATAAGACTCTGTAAACGCTGTTCTGACCGGATCTGCTCCTCATAAAGTAATGAGGTCATTAGAGTAATGTTTTTACATAACAGCGGCTGGACTCGAGTGAACTCACCAAAAATGAAAGAAAAATAAAAGAAATCTACAGTCATCTTATGGATCAGTAAATTTGTCTGCGTTATTGCCAATACCTGAAAAGTGTGTGTGTGTGTTTTATCTGTACTAGAGATAGACCCACATATTAGTTATGTACTAAAGAGCCATGTACGGTTGACATATCGGCCGATATTTGTCCTTTTTAGCCTAAGGGATATCGGCCTGAAATCTCCTTTTTGTCCCTACCAGTTGCTTAAATATGAAAAAATAATTTCCGCTTAAGTTTTATTTCAAGACTTTAGTTCAAAGAGAACTCTACATAAACGTAACTGCAGCTCTCTGATCTTAAAACAAGGGCCTGGAGTTTAAAACAAGGGCCTTGAGTTTGATGTAAATTTAAAATCACATCGTCTCAAACTATCGTCAAACTTTTATCTGCCATAAAAAAAACAAAAAAACACCTTGGTCTCTGTGTAACTGTTCCCATGTCGATGACTGGACTGGTGCCGTCAGAAGAACCAATCTTATATAAGACATATAAGGTGAAAAGTTCCCTTGTTTGTCTTTAACTCTGATCTCGTCTCCTAGGTGACAAGAGAGGGCTCCTCTGAGGTTCTGACCAAACTGTACGACAGCGCCGTGGACAAGTTTGAGGCTTTGAAATCGGACTACGAGACTCTGAGGAAACGCTACAACGATAACATGGCCAATCACAGCGCAGACCTGAGCAGACTGGACCAGGCCGAGGAAGAGAACCATCAGCTCCAGAAACAACTGGACCTTCTGCTCAAGCAACGAGACGCCGCCTTCCACTACCAGCAACAGTACTGCTCTGCACGCAGGTCTGTGGAACACGGCTAACAGCTGCAGTATGTGCAAATTCACCTGTTTACCCAAACCTTTGGACGTCCAGGTGTGAGCCACAGCCAAAGAACAATCTGGATCTGTCACTGGACAAAAGTTGACAAAAGCAGCACATCCAAGAGGCTTCAGTTCTGGTCAGATTACTGGACACAGCCTTATATCTGTCTGAAGGGAGGAACTACACAGACGCTAACACACCTGTTTTTTTGTTTTTTTTTGTTTTTTTTTTAAACAGCTTCTGTTTGTTGGCTACGTCTAATGAGCTACACTCAGTGTGACCTGTGTAAGAGTCATATTTAGCATAATCATTCAGGCCCCTAATGATGCTCTCACACCTATTAGCATACTGGCTATTAGCATACTGGCTATTAGCATACTGGCTAGCCCTCGTGCTCTCACACTTAGCTGCTAAAACGTATAAGGCAGTGTCCACCAGAGTCTGAGCGGTCAAACATCTTCACTCTAAAACTTTTGTCCAGTGACAGATTTGAATTTTTCTTTTGCTGCGCCTCTTTTTGAGTATCAGTTACCACTGTGACCGTTTGGACCAGCTGAGCAGCACAAAACAGACTGAACAGACTAAACAGACTATAGTTTAATCCAACACCATTGATAGGCCTGTGTTTAGAGCCAAACACTGAAGACACGTTTCAGTGTAATTAACGTATTATCTTATTATTATTATTATTATTATCTTATGCAATGTTTTTTAAAATTATGAAATATTTCTAAATCCAAACTTGGTGCTTTATAATTAAGAAAATAATGAGGTTAATCCTGATCAAAGTCGATGAATTCTATTTTTAACTGTTTCAGGTCTGAAATAGTTAAAACTTTTTAATGATTTTAATTTATATAATGGAGCATTTTATTGCACTTGTTAAATTACTAAATTACATCAATGAAAAATGAATGACAGAAATGAAAACCTCACATATGCCCCAGTCTGCCCCAGGGCAACTGCGGCTACAGTAATGGGCCAAATGCGGAGGACAAATTTCTCTGTGGGGACAGTAAAGTGTAGTTTAAAGGCTCGCGTCCGAGTCCAAAAGGCTAAAGATGAGTGAACTCCCCTGAGGAAAATAAATCTCTATTCTCAGTCTTAATCAGATTAGAGCAGTGATAATCCAGGACAGAAGTGTTCAGCTTCTGCTGGGGCCGTTTCAGCCTCTGGTTCATTCAAACACAGTGATCTACATTTACAAACACACTCCTGTTTTAAGCACATTTACACTTTCTGTTGTTTAACCTAATTCAATTTTGTGTTGTTGCTCTTTTTAATGTTTTGTTTATAAAAAAGGCTTTGTTTCTGTTTGAGCCTAAACCTTCAGGTTTACATAAATGTGCTTCGTATGAAAGTGACTTTATTTTTATTGCTAATGGTAAATCATAAAAGTGAACAACTATTTTAAACCTGTTTAAAGTTTATATTACATTTTTAATAAAAAAAAAAATCATTAAAACATTAAAAACATTGATTCTCTTGTAAACCTGCCTTTGGTCACATTGGGAGAAGTATTTCACACGTAAAACGCGTGTTTTCCTCTTGTTTCTTTATATTAACGCGTGTTTTCCTCTTGTTTCTTTATATTAATGTGTTTTTCTCTTGTTTTTTCACATTAACATGTATTTCCCTCTTGTTTTTTCACATTAACACGTGTTTTCCTCTTGTTTCTTCACATCAACTTGTGTTTTCGTTGTGTTTCTTCACATTAACATGTGTTTTCCTCTTGCGTTTTCCTCTTGTTTCTCCAGGTTTGACTCCGCTCACCTGGAGCTGTCGAAGGCCGCGGCTCAGAACAAGGAGCTGCAGAGGGAGATGGAGCGACTTCAGTCTGAAACCACCAGACTGAAAACGCAGCAGCTCAAAGCTCTGTCCGAATGTGAGAAATACAGAGACGAGCGCGACTCGGTCATGTGCGAGTATCGCCTCATTATGAGCGAACGCGATCAGGTGATCAAAGAGGTCGATCGGCTACAGACGGGACTGGACACGGCACAGGCCAAACTCAAGAACAGCTGCTCCGAACGAAGAGTGGCCACTGAAGAGATGGAGGCGCTCAGACAGGTGAGAGGGTGAGAGGGTGACCGAGTGAACGGGTGAGAGGATGAGAGAGTGAATGGGTGAGGGTGAATGGGTG
>KN487003.1:15911-26462 GCA_000787095.1 Periophthalmodon schlosseri | reverse complement strand
ATTTAAAAATGCTTCAAATAGCAGCAGATAAAACAAACCTCAGTGTAATCTTTCAGGTGAAGGTATAGTTTTAGTGGCAGTGATATTTCTGCACTTTTGTGTTTCATTTTACACTCCATTAACTGTTTCTGGGAGACTTAAACTTCGCCCAGGACTTGTACGAGAATGTTTTTGCACTTTTCTGATAGATTGCCACAATGTTGTCTGAATGTCGTCCTTGCTTTTCTAAATGTAGTAAAGGTGGAAAATATTATAAAACCACAAAATTACAATTCTTTTCATGATAAAGCGACAGTGGCTCAGTTGGTAGAGCGCTTTTCTTTGATCTACAGGTCGGTTCTTTGGCTCATGCTTCCGGTATAAACATCATTTGTAGAGCGATCAGATCCACTGACCCACAGATTGGAGGTTCAGACCTAGTTCCCGCAGATGAATACCGTAGCTGCGTTCTTGAGCAAGACACTTCACCTACCTGCCTGCCTCACCCCCAGTGCCTGTTACACTGGTGTGTGAATGGGTGTGTGAATGGGTGAGTGGCTCCTCATGTAAAGAACTTTTGACTGCCTTGAAGATAAATGTGTAAATAGAAGCTAGGGCCATATTTGTTGAGCCTGATCTCCGGTCTTACACCACGACTAACCAGGCATGGGAGCTTCCTTCAGTAGCTGTCTCTCTTGTACAGTATCTGCCTCCTGATGCAGCCTCCTCTCTCCATACACACATCTCTACACGAAACACATTGCCGCTTCAAAGCCCTGTTTAGCCGTAATGTGCTATTATCCATGGCATCCAGGGCAGGCGGGAGCACAAAAGGAACCGCATGGAGCGCCGCCAGTGCCCGGAGCTACTATATAAAACATATGTCCAATACTGTACACAGCCTCTGCATATACGAGAGAGCTGATGTTACAGAGTGAGGGAAAAACCATAATATTATTCATTTCCTCCTCGCTCCAGGAGTTACCACCGCACACAAAAGTCCCACAGATGTCTGTAAGCACGTTTGACATGGTTTATCTTCTGAGTGCTGATTCTACGCTCTTTAGGACAGTAATTTGTGGAGGTATGTGCTACATTAGAAGTCGTAAAAGGGTCAAAGTGAGTATGAAAACGAATGGCTTCTTCATAAACTGCCCCCTAATTTAATATTCCGTCGCATGTCTAGAAATGTGGATAAGTGCAACGTAAAAATGCCACAACGATCAATTACCCAGGCAATACTGAACTTTGAAAAGGACCTAAGCGGGCTTCAGTGCATTTTTAAGTATAAATATGATTTTTTTTAGACTGGCAACTGTGGAGTCTGTGTGTCAGTAGTAAGACATAAACCTAAACTTTACCTAAATTTTACTGTGTCTTTTGAGTTTTAGAATAGTTTGTTTGGAAAAAAATAAGGAAATGAATACAAAATATAGCAGTATTCAAATTCTCTTATTGTGAACTTTTTTTTATACAAATACATATATGAACTACATGGAACAATATCAGTTTCTTTGCTTTATCGTTTGTGTTATTAAACCCCTCTTTAGTCTTGTTTAAGCTTTTGGAATGAAGTCGAAGACGATAACGACTGCGTTGAAGGTGCAACAGGAGGGGAATTTTTTTGGGAGAAAGTACAAGGACAATTTTTTAATTCTTGAGACAAAAACAAAACCATGATCATATTAGAAATGTAAGGATATTAGAGATTTTTACAAGCTTTCACACAATGGGAAAAATGTGTCATCATAGTCGTTACAACTAATTCAATTCTCTTTACAAAAAAAAACAACACTTTTCAGAACGCGTTATAGTGTTATAGTTGTTTCCCCTCATCATTTACCCTCTCAAAGTTCACAGACATCCTCTCAAAGTTGTTTTTGGACTGATTTGTGCATATTTGAGCAATCTTTAATCGCTTATTGTCAAGACGCCATATTGCCGATCAGTCCCTGTTTTCACCTTCACCGGTACACGCCCACTGTGACGTACTTACCTCGTTCTTCAATTTTATTTTCTTAATTGGTGGTACATGCGGGATTCGACAGCGTTGTGTAGTCATTTTGGTACAAATGGAAAAAAATCCCCCATTCATTAGCATGATGTGCAGATGTCCGTAGGAGGGGCCGACAGCTACACGGCTCTTTGTTGTGATGACGTCCACAGCCCCATCTGCTCCCACTGGGCACCGCAGCAGAAGTCAGCGGACTTGTTTCTTTTATTAAGTCGTTTTAGATGAATATTGTGATTTAAAATGTGCAAATTATAACATAATGATCCACAGTTGTCTTAGATTATAGCTATATAGCAGACTTCTTTAAAAGTACAGTATGTAACTTTCTGGAGGTGGCACATCACTGGCACGATTCCATGGAAATAGCAAATTAAAACCATACCTCCAAACGTTCTACATGGAGACATATATGTTTTAAGCTACACTGTGGAAGATTATAGCCAAATGAACAACACTCCCATGCAAACAAGTAGTAGAAAGCCCTGCTCCACACCTAATAAGATTCACGTTTGTGGAGATGCAAGCCTGCTCACAGTAAGGATGCAACAGTGTTCAACAAACACAACCAAATAAAAAAAAAAAGCTTTTATTTTTTGTCTATTTGTTTAGCTAAAGAGTGACATACTGCAGCTTTAAACAAAAGTAATCAAACTATCAGACTTGGCAAGTTTGTGAGCATTCCTTTGCTGTCAGTGGGTTTGTTGTTTGGGCTGGTGGAAGTTAAAATGGATTTGTGCAAATGAGAAAACAACATGAGGGCTAAGTTGGCGTCTGAAGGTGCTGTCAAAGGCTTTCTTCTTGTTTCATCCTCCTCCTCGCTCGCCCCTGTCATTACTGATGGCTGTGAGAGAGTGGAGAACAAAGGCCAGGCCCAGCTAATCGATCACCGAGCACAGCTATCAATCGACCGGCGCTTCCCCGTTTGGCCTCAGATTGATAAGGCTGATCGCAGTGTGTCGGAGCGTTGGTGAAAGTGCGCGCCTTAAGTACACGTGATAAGGGAGGATTCGGTCGCGTCTTGACAACTTGGCGTTTTCTGTCAGACCTGAGAATAGATGGAAGCACTTAACGACAGCACGTGTGGAGCGTAGGCAGTGGGACGTCCTGGTGCCATGGAGTGACAATACGAGCTCATTCACGATATTATGCTTGCACTTTGTGTGGTTCTAGTGTTGTCATGATACTAAAATTTCAAACTTGATTTCTATACTAAGGAAGTGACTCAATTCTGGATACCAATTACGACATCGCGATGAAGATAAAACATGCTCCTTTTTGTTAATAGAATGTAATTTTCATACACAATACAATGCAATAATAGTATTTTCTATATCTTACCATGACTCACATTTTGTCCTGTTAATGTGACTTTTTGCAGTATCGATAGTTGATCATTTTCAATATTAGTTTTAGTATTATTTAGTATCTGATACTTTTGGCAACCCTAGGTACTAATTACAAAAGATATTTAAGAACTACAGACAATGGAGAAGAGAGTGAGCATTCATAGCCATGGTCGTGGTTGGCTGCTCTTGTGGCTGACTGACTGGCACACTGAGCAGTTTTTAAACTCTTAAAATTTGTTATCTTAAATTTATAACTTAACATTTAAGGATTTTGACCTACAGAGAAGCGCAGCACGCATAGATCAAAGGACGGAAGTTAAAGACTATTGGATTGTATGATTTCAGCAGTTTGTTTTTCCTGTATCCATCCCTGCATGGAGCTAGCCACGCTAACCAGCTAGCTCTGAAATGCTATAGACTTTTGACACCAAATATGGCGCTGAGTGAGAGAGAAGCTAAGGAAAGGCTTTCTTGCGTCCACCTGGCTCCCCCTGGAGGCTGCTATGATGTTGTAGGACAGAGAGGGGGGGCACTTTTGTCCTGAGGGCCGTTACGCACCTCAAACTGCCCTGACACATGATCTGATGACCCACCTGTTGAGCTGCACCGAGACTTTTGTTTGAGCTTTTCTATTATTATTACATTTTGCTGCTCAATGTGCTTAAACTGGCCCTCGGGGACACATAAAGTGATACTGATTGACTGATTAAGCAGACTGTTGGAGCTGTGGTACAAACTTTTAAATTAATGTTTGGTTAGACTGGTTATGTGATGCATTGAAAATTCACTTAGTGTGGTTCTAGTTACAGAAGACACAGAAACTAAGCCCGTCGGAGCGTTGGTAAAAGTGCACATCTTAAGTACACATGATAAGAGAGGGTTTCGCCTTGTCTTGACAACTTGGCATTTTCTGTCAGACCTGAGGATAGATGGAAGCACTTAACGACAGCACGTGTGGAGCATAGACAGTGGGAAGTCCTGGTCCCATGCAGTGCAGACACAAGCTTATTCAAAATATTACTTAGCGTTTGAGTGATGATTTGGGAGAGAAATGTTGATTTTGGCATTAATTCAAACCACTGTTCGGTTATGAGGGTTATTTTGATGCATTGGGAATTCACTTTGTGTGGGTCCAGTTACAGAAGATATTAGTAACAGGATGCAGACAAGAGAGAGAGAGAGAGAGGGAAGAGACATTCAGCGAACTGTTGGAGCTGTGGCAAAAACTTTTAAATCGCCATCTGTGTAGGGATTAGCATTAGAATTAGCATTGCATTTGTGTGGTTCTTGTTACAGAAAACACAGAAGGTACACTTTTTTCCCCTAGTGTTTGACCTCTAAAAACTCAACAAAGGAAATATGTGGGGTTACAATAGACTGGATATAGCTAACCTGCTAGCCGCCGCGTTCCACTTCCAAATAGGAGTGATCATATGTGGGGTTACAATAGACTGGATATAGCTAACCTGCTAGCCGCCGCGTTCCACTTCCAAATAGGAAGTGATCATGGGCGCGCTTCCGGCTCCATCGACTCTGGCTCCAATTCACTTACTATTGAAAAACTGTGGCTCCTCTGTCCGTGACTGCTGCTGTCAGACTTGTAATTTTTCTTAAAATGTTTGTATTGACCCGCTCAACATGATCCTGGTATTTTTATTTCGCTATTGTGTCCGTAAATCAAGATATGAACATTAATAACAGACAACTCAGGCACCTTCTTTCCCCGAGGTCGCTCCCGCTAGCGTTAGCAACAGGTTCGATTAACAGCGTTGCTAAGCTGCCTGTTCCCTACTAAACCTGCAGTGCGGCCGGGAAGGGGCGTTACCTCCAACAGCCTCGCTCCAGATTGGCTCTTTGGTTGCTATGATACTGCTAGCCTCAATGAGCTTCATTTGACTGAAGCCGAACGCTATGGATGACGTCACACTTACTTAGTCCACTTTTTTTATACAGTCGATGGGGGTTACTCAAACATTATTATTTTGATGAGGAAACAACATTACAGCATGGGTGGACGATACAAATATGTAACTGAATATAAGGTATTTAACACGACTATAATGCTGTCACGGTAACAAAATCAGTGTAAAATTAAAATTGTATGATATCGACTCCCTGGCCGTATCTGCATGTGTGTTTGGAGAAAGACTGGAGCATTTACAAAGTGTTGCCCAAACATTGAAACGATGTCTCACACTCTTTGGCCCGTGGTTGATGTGGGATTCCTCAGTGGGAGTGTGATTCTGCCACATTTGCATGGAGAGGCCGTCGGAGTAACACCTTTTTGTATTGTTCTCTCTCTGTTTCTCAGCTCTGATCGCTATCGGCCAGTACAGCACCACCATCGAGACCGTAGACGCCGGCTGGTGTAAAGACATCACAGACCAGGGAGCCACGCAGATCGCACAGAGCAGCAAGTCCCTCCGGTACCTGGGGCTCATGAGATGTGACAAGGTAATGCACAGAGACATCCACATTGTTTAGCATAGTTCTATGTGATTCTGTGCAGCCCAACGCCACCAAAATTGTTGATTTAACCAACAGACAGTTAGAAAATCAAACAGTGAAAGTCACTGGTCAACAGTGATGGGAAGAATACTTTTTTAAAATGTATTTAGTTACAGAATACTGAATACCCAAATTAAAGTGAATTTTGTAACTTATTCTGTTACATGGCCCAATCAGAGTACTGCATTCTGAATACTCTGAGTTGCATTAATTAGTGAAAAAAAACATGACATATAATTTGAAACAGCTTTATTTTTGTTGCTCTGTTTGCTATACATTAATTTATGTCTAATTAGAGACGGAAAATCACACATGCACACACCATAAAAGCTGCGTTTTCTTCATTCCCACTAATACTGTGCAGTTCAAAACCAAAATTGCAGATGAAGTACCACCATGTAATCATTTTAATTTTGGAAAGTAACTGTATTCTGAATAACACCAAATGAGAGAGTAGCAGTAGCAGAATACAAGTACCAGGAAACAAGCAAATTGATAACTGCCCCAGAGCGCCCCCTGTCCTTAGACACTCCTTCTGAGCAAATCAAAAACTCCAAAAAACTCGTGGAAAAAAAGATATACCCACATATCCCATACTCTTATGGCTTTGTCAGAATATTCATAGTCAAATTTTATGCCGCAAAAAAATGGCAGAATACACAGTTTAGCCCTTATTTGTGGGTTTGAATGTTTCGAACAGTTTAACGTAACACAAGTTGTATATGGAAATGGAAATGGTTAAGCAAAGAGGAGCGCCAATAGGTCCAACTTTACTGGCCAATTTTAGAAGAAGGGGAACAGAGAACAGAGAATAGTGTGTTATTAATAATCCAGTAATTCTTAAATATAAAATTACTTTTATGTTTGAAAAGCTATTATATGCACTTCAGAGAATGTGATTGGTAAAAATGTAGTTACTGACGGACAAATAAATAAATAAATAATGAACAAGTGAAAGATCTGTACGTTTTGCCCGCTCCATTCTGGCCTCCTCCCGCCAATCCCTAATCTGAACAGGAAGCACATTTACTACAGCGCCATAGTAACAGCCCCGCCCACCTCTCTGATTGGCCCCCGTGCGCTCCCACCGCACGGCGCGCTACTACGGCTGGGGCTCATTCACTTTGACAGGAGTGGGATGGAGCAGACTGGGGAGAGGGAAAACAGCTGGCTTAACCTAGAAACTTGAGCTCATTGTACAAAAGCAGGTAAATGCGGAGTCCTAACTCAAGAGGCCCTCCATATGTCGGCCGGTCTAATGAGCCAGCCCGGGTTTTAGGGGCCGGGTGAATTTGGCCAAAGTTATTTTAAAAGACCCCCACTGTGATGTGAAAAGAACATGCACAAGTCAGGAAGAGGAAGTGAAGTGTTTAGGAGTTTATGTTCAACTTTTTTGCCTTATTTGTGCTAAGGTTTTAAGAAGACTCCCGCACACTGTCTCACTCTTGGTTCACTTTTATTAGTACGACGTTTCGGTCCCTCTGACCTTCCTCAGGTATGAGAACAGCACCTTCCGCTACCCTTATATAAGATATGAGACTGCCCCCTTAAGAGTAATCAACCAATCAGAAAAATACATTTGCAATTAACCCCAATGCAACCGCAATATTGTACGAAATTCACTTCGAACCAGTCTTTCGTCAGTTAAAATACATGGATAATGATTAGAAATTATGTTAATCCTCATTTAGAACTAGTTAAATTATGGTTTAGTCCTAGTTCAGACTTGGTATAGTCCTGTTATAAACCTGCTTTTCACGTGATGGTACTTGGGAATCCTTTTTGGGAACTTAAGGGAAAGTTTGACAACCACCTGCTTCGTCAAATATGTCAAACCAAATATTATGAGTTTTTTTGATGAAATATAACTTTTCCAGTGAAACCCCAATGGTTGTTTTTCTGTGTGATTTGTCATATTGGTTGATCAGTTTGGAAATGGCTCGCATATGATCCAAGGAGTGAGTTTCCAATGTAACTTAAGGTTGTATTCATTCGTCCTGGTTTGGTCCTGGTTTGAACCCAGTTTAGTCCTGGTGAAGACTTGGACTTGGAAGACTTGTTTTATTCCTGGTTTTGTCCTGGTCTGTTCCAGGTTTAGCTGTGGGTTTAGTCCCTATTTAGTCCCAGTTCCCAGTGTGAACGCAGCCTTACAAATACGAAATGTTTAGGCCTTTCTGAACTTTTTTGTTATTTTTTGGGAATCCTAAAACTCTACATTTAGAGTTTGTGAATGGGGTGTAGACTAAACTCTAATGAGCACTCATACATATTGATACGAGTCAAAATACAACTTTATCAATAGGAAAAAGTCCGTTCAGCATAATGAAAGACCTTCAAATTAACCTGTACTAGAACATTACTTTAATTACATAGGGTCTTAAGCTGGTGTCCATTTTGTGCATGTTTTCGTGTCTTCGTTGTCCTCCCAACAATACCTTAATTACTCTGTTCATGGCTGCATTTACTGGAAGCCATTTTGAAAGCTTCTTCATAACTCTTCATATTCTTATATTATAGTCTGTGTGCACTGTTACGGTTGCCTTTAAGGTTTAACCCTATCTCTTAAGACGGTTACCCCTGACTCCTATTTATTAATAATGTAATGAAGCGGTAGCGTACGAGGGCCTTGCGATGACCTCATGATGCCGCGCGGCTCTTAAGTCATAATGCTGCCCAGTGCATCTGTCATATTTATCTAGCAGTAATAAAGCCTAACTGCATTACATAACATATGATCACTTAAATTGGATTTTCATTTTACCCCGACCTTACGATCAATATCTTCCACCTTGCTAATAAAATCCTGTTTGGGAGGTGACCTACTTCGGCAATATAGCACTTTGAAGTTAGTTTGCAGTATATGCAGGTGATTGGTGAGAGTTTTATGGACTGGAGGAGCAGTGGTTTTCATATTGTGGTACATGGGTCTTATTATGTGGTATAAGGAGTGTCCTTTTACTGCTTAGACCTGTCTTAGTTCTGAGCTAAGACTCAGGTTTGATCTAGATAAGGTTCTGCATTAATGTCAGTGATGTATCTTTTCTGGTAGAAGGTCCACCACCTGCTTGTCTCCATGGAGATGCCATTGATTTACCTGGATTGTTCCACATTATGGTATTAAACATATCAATCTCTGTGGAGACGAGCAGGTGAGCAGGTCAGATCTGTGTTTTTGAAAGTATTTTTGAGCGATAAAAACACCTGTAATTGAATAAATGCCAGTTTAATGCCCTGCTGCGGAACATCCAAGTGGAGCAACAACATTTCCAGAGACAAGGAGATGATGGGCCTTCCACCAAAAAACTTACGCAGTGCTCCTTTAAACTAAATTGTCTTAATCCCGCCCTATAGCCTTAGTACTTTGACATCATTTATAACATTGTTGTGCTTCCATAACAACTTGGCCTACAGGATGAAAATAATTCTTTGTGTGTGCAGCTAAATAAAGTGGTAATCGGTGCCATTAGACTTGTAATGGAGTGTGACTGGAGCCCACAGAAGATTTTGACAGTTTCCAAGGTCAGGCGCATTAACAGCTCTAAATCACAGAATAAATTCGCTACGCGCTCACCCCGATTGGCCATTTTGCTCCCAATATGCTGCTGGTAAAATGGTGTTTAGCATTGCAAATGAAGCAGGAGGAGCGTGCAGAAGCTTTGGGCAGGTCAGTGAGAGGGTAGAGCCATGTGCGGACTTTATGATGATGGTTGGATGTTTTGATGTTGTGAAAGAGATTGCAATTAATTTAAATAAATACATTGGAACAACCATCTGTAGTTAGACTGGCCAACCTGGACCTGCTGTATTCTCACATACCACCACTAGATGCTGTCTACGTTACTTCTGTCTGATAGTGTGCCAGCTTTGCTCTGGCATAAGACCAGAGAGCACAGGGCTTATGGTCTTATTTATTTGGATCCCATTAGCGACGGCATAGCTGTTGCTTTTCTTCCTGGGGTCCACAAAAAATGCACAATTAAACAATCATAAAATACAATTCAAGGCATCATACAGTACAAACATAAAAAGAGAAAAGTACATTACACAGTACAACATACAGGAGCTGGACACAGGACACAGCTTCTGTGTCAGGTTCATTTCATAAAAAATGAATTTAAGGAGTTTTGTTTTATGAAATCTTTTTATAACCTTTTAAATTTAACATTGTCAAAAGATTAGGAAGCAGATTTCATTGATACATTCCTCTGTAACTGAAAGACTTTTAATGTAATTGGTAGTTCCTGTAGGTAACAAATGTACTGCCAGAAGCATGTTTGGTTTCATAATTATGTATTTCTGCATTAAACTTTAATTTATTAAAGAGAATCTGAGGAGTCTTAGTGACGGAAACACACTGAATAATGTAAGCAGTGAATAGTAAAATCTGTCATGTACCAATAACAAGTCTCATTTCTGATGCATTTATTTAACAGCCGTGCTGCTCTGCTTTGTACAATTTGTAATTTTCTTATATTTTTTGCTGTAGATTGGACCATAAACTCTATAAAGAAGGACTAAGTGAGTGTGAAGTGAGTGTGATGTTGCCCATAGCGTTCGGCTCCAGTCAAATGAAGCTCATCGAGGCTAGAGCAGTTATAAGGGCCAATTTGGAGCCGAGTTCCATATTTGGAATTCCCACTACGAGTATCATAGCAACCAAAGAGCCAATCCGGAGCGAGGCTGTTGAAGGTAACACTGCTGGTT
>KN487003.1:0-15710 GCA_000787095.1 Periophthalmodon schlosseri | reverse complement strand
ACATTTAAGACCAAAATGACGAGTCTGACAGCAGCAGTTACAGAGAGAGGACACAGTTTTTCAGTGTAAAGTGAATTGGAGCCAGAGTTAACGGAGCCGGAAGTGCGCACATGGTCACTTCCTATTTGGAATGCGGCGGCTAGCAGGTTAGCTATGCCCTTTTATATATACGGTCAAAGCATTGGACCATACAGTTGGACAGTAGTCAAGGTTTGATAATATTAGGGCTTTGCAATTAATTAGATAGTTTTCCATGGTATGAAATATGCACATCTCTTAATCATTGTAATCATTCTTCCCATCTTGGCACACATATTATTTATATACTTTGACCATGATAATTTACTGTCTAAAAATAAGCCTAAAAGCTTTGTCTCATTGACTTGATTAATTGGAGTGCCTTGAATTTTACAATGCAATAATGGATTCTCATTGATAGAATGATTCAAACCAAATACCATGTGAGCCTGAACAAAGGCCAGGTGAGCGGAGGGGGAACAGGCTTCACTTCTGCTGTCGACTGGTGAAAAAAGAGTGAAGAGGTAGCACCTAGCTAGGAGAATCATGGTCAGGCAGCTACTAATACAATTTCTGTCCTCATCCCAGACACATTATGGGTGCAAAAACATGCAAAAAACACTGTATTTTGAATTTTTTAGTTTAATATAGTCTATGCTTTGTAAACAGCATTTTAAAATCCTAAAGGCCCGTACTCTTAAAGTGAGAGATGTGGGAAAAGCTAAAATTACAATTGTAGTTACAGTAACAGTAATAGCAACAGTAATAGTAATAGTGACAATAACAGTAATAGTAACAGTAACAGTAATAATAATAGTAGTACATTTTGTAGATTAATAAAGCAGGATAATAAACCTTGTCACGAACACGTTTGTACATTTTTCTCGTATATATTTGTAATGAATCTGCCAGAGGTTTTGTGATCATTTGAATGCTGTGACTGTATAGAAGTGGAGAGCACATTTTGGTGCAGCTCCATATCGAGAAGACGGACAAAATGTATCTTAATGCATCGTGCATTTTCCCCCAGATCTAGAGGATGGTAGTTTCAAGTTTAAGTATTGCCAAAAATATCAAACTGTCAAAGAATTTTACATATATAGTAATAAAAATAACAATGGGCCATCTTCTCTGTAGTAGAATTTCACCGCCATTAGCAATACTTGATTTCCATTTGAATTCGTCTCTCAAACTGAAAACACTCCTTCCACCTTGTGATGTCATGTGGTAATACAGGAAGTGCTCCGCTGTGTTTTTAAACTCCATACATCTTCACTAGAATCATTTAGAAAATTTCAGCCCTGGAAGATAGCTTTTAACTTGAAAACTACCTCTTCATGACATCACAAGGTGGAGCAGAGCATTTGAGCTTTGGAGATGTAGACAGACTAATAATAAGGGTTTACTCAAACATGTGTGAATGAAACAAAACACAACTCCAGATATGTTTTTGAGGAGGAAACAGCGTTATAACATGGCGTAAAGCTGACAAGAGTCCATTTTGTGTCTTATAGGACCTTTAAACTGTAAAATGCTCTATTGCAACATCATCTGCTGAGCAAAATCTGACCAGAAGTGAACTTATCTCAACTTTCGCCCTGTGCTTGCTTCCCACAGTCTGCAACTCACACAAGTCAAATCAATATTTCACAGTCGTCCAAGAAATTGTTTTTGGTTTTAGAGCCACATATTTAATTTGTTCATTAAGCTTTCCTGATTAGCGCTTGACGTTGGAGGAGTTGGCAGAGCTGGATCCCGGCGGTAAAAATCCCTCACCATGTCCAAGTGGATCTCAGGAGGACTAATCTCATCTGTGCACTTAATGGCCTTCTGGGAAAACTGGCTGTTCACACGTTTAATACAAGTCTTGTGTAAATGACTCAGGTCTGAATGGCACAAAAGCCTTATTCTTACTCAATTCAACAACATTCACGTGTTTTGTTTCATTTCTATTGCAATTGTTCGCGATCCTTTCCTCTGGCGTCAGTTCCTTCCTTGAGTGTTTACTAGCTGCCTGCTTTTCCTGCTGCAAAGGAAAGTCAAATGTTTTCTTTTAATGTGAATTTGACTAAATATCAGGGAAAATTGAATGTCTAGACTTTCCCTCCTGGGGCACTGGGTCTGAGTCGTGTTGTCATGTTACAAAAATTTCAAAGTTGTTTTACGATACTAAGGAACAGACTCGAGACGCAATACGAATTCTGAAATTTAGAGAATCGAATGTGATTTTCAGCATTAAATGGTAGTACTTTCTTTTATATTCCCATGTGGCCTTATATCTGTGTAATCCTCAGTCGTCCAGGTAGGTTCCATAGTGGTCCATGGGCGTGTACTAGTCTATGTGGTTTTATACTTGTTCTGATACATCCGAGTATCTAGTTTCGATACTAGTTTTAGTATCGATTTATATCTGTTTTTCGATACTTTTGATAACCCTAGTCTGAACCTTACAGAATCAAAATGCCGTTTCTTTTTTCTTGACATCTTTTGGCACTTGCAATGTACAGGTAGAATACACTATAACTATACTTTAATTAGCCTTAATAAAGCATGAACAAAGACTGAATCTAATGAACAAATAGTTTATTCATAGTTTACTACAACAGATTCTGGCTTAGTGCCTGTTTCATCAAGGGTTAGGAGTTAGGTGTTAGGGTGGTTGGTTATTAAGCCTGAATCATAAACTGATTAGTTCATCTATAAATCAGATCTTTCTTCTTGCTTTTTAAGGCTAATTGGATTAATATTATAAGCGTTGAATAAGAATTAATAATGAAAGATAATATTACATAACCAAAATGAAAATGATAAGATCCATGTGGCTAATAAAAAAGCATTGGCTCGTTTAGAAATGATGAGATTAGGCTTTGCAGAACACTTGGAAACATACCTTGGTTGTTTTTCCTTCGAAGAGGTCTACAAGTACATAGATGCTGTCCCTAAATGATGGTGAGCATGTTTTTCTGAGATGTACCACTCAGAGCAGCCATGTTTATGTACACAGGATACAAAGAGTAGTATCTAAACACCTAAAATGTAATGCTGGTGTTGTGCGTTTCCAGGTGTCCAAGTTCTATTTACTGGCATTTTCTCAGAACGATTAGGACGATATCATCCTTCTACATTTTAAGCACTAACAGCAGCTGTAACTCCCTGGTGTAGGTGTTATTATTATCAAAGCTTGTGTTGCCAGAAGAGAATTTTTTAATCACAGCTTTTCAGTTTGGTCTAAATGGACAAAATGGGTCTTGGTAGTAGCTTGGCTTGATGTTATGAGTTTGTGTCCCAAACGTCGTCCTGTTCTTCGCCCCATTTCACGCTATGCTGTTCCGTCCAGTAAAACCCTGCAATCTGCAAAAGGGGAAAAAAAAAAACTGTGTGACTTTCCTGATGGAAGGTCCACCACCTGATTGTCTCCATAGAGATGATCTCGTCTGGAACGCTTCACATTATGGCTTTAAACTTTTTTCTCTATGGAGACAGGTGACGCTAAAATCTACGGAGAGGTGACCCCACTCACAATAAGCTCGCACATTTACAAAGTACTTTCTGTAATACAAACACCCGAGTTGATGGAAGTTTAAAGTAATACTGTGGAACATTTCAGCCAAAATATATCAGGTTGCATAGAGCACCCTTAAATTCTAATACCTGTAGAAGTGCCACGTATTGCCATTATAGATAAAACACTTGCGTACCCTGTTTTATTTCTAGTATAAACATATCCTGCCTCGTCCCTTTTCCATGCCAAAACACTGTACCGCTCGGCACAGTTTGTTCTTGTGCTGCGTTCAAGGGCACGCACCTTCACGTGTTCATCAGGACTTCCGGATGTAGGCACTTGACAAAGCTCCTCGCTGTTTACCCAACAAACCACTGCTGTCCGGGGCCTGCCTAATCAAAGTGGTCACGGCCGCTGACCCCAGCATGAAATGACACTTCTCTGCATCGCCGCGGAGACCGTCACCGCTGCCAAAATAAATAGTTCTAAATACTTGCATACACTGTGGCAGCAGATGGCTTTTCCCTGTTAGAGCCATGTTGACACTGGTTTGGAAGAGGCGCAAATAGTCCACAGTTAATATTTCCCTTACATGGAGATCGCTCGGTTTTTATGGATGTGGATGTGTATTTTAGAGGGATTTAGGACAAACTGTTAGCACGGAAAAGCAAATGTCTGTTATAGTCGACTTGAAACTAGCAAACACTTGGTATTCTTGATGCCAGTCCTTCTCTCTCAACATACGTAGGTTTAAATCTAAACAAGGCTAATGATTACTGCTGTATAGTTTCCTGGCATTTAATCCAGGATATCTTGGTGTTTTATTGTACTTTTCCTACGTATCATGTTATGTCTATATTTGTTTTATGTTGACTGACTTTTATGTGAAGCACTTTGGGCAGCTCAAGTTGTTTTTACAGTGCAATATAACTAGAATTGAATTGAATAATTTTTCACTTTTTGTCACTCATACATTTTGATTTGCTTGAATTCGGATGATGAATCCTGGATTTTTTATATTCTTAGTTTAGATTCATTTATTTATTAAGCCCAGATTTTAAAATATATTTTTATTTACTTATTTTTGTTTATTTATTTTTATTAAATTTCAAGGCAAATGCCAATGTTGTAAGTTTGTAAGTTAATTTTAATGTCAATTGCCACACTTGCAGAAAACGCTAGAGAAATGACCAGTTTAGAAAGATTATTCATTAATTAATTCATTAATCACTGGATTTATAGTCTTTACAGAGCATTATTCAGTCACTCCACACTCTACTGTTGTAGCCGTAGCTGCCCTGGGACAGACTGATATGGCCATTATATAAAAAAAATCTAGGCTAAGTCAATAAATTAATTAACTAATCTGAATTCAAGTCATTTTAATTCATGTTTTGTCCTTGTGCTAATTCTTATAATTTACCAGGCTGTCTAGTTCTAACTCAAATACATCACTGAACATAGCACAAACCTCAACCAGCTCTGTGTGTGTCGAGGCTCCGTTTCCCCCAAGAGCCAGTTCCTTCAAACACATTCTACCTCCCCCCTCCTCGCTTTTGCTAATGTTCGTATCTGGGTCGGAGTTAGACAAATCCATCGGCGTGATAACCCTGACACCGGGCGCAGACAGCTCCCGCCTCGGCTGCCCAGCGAGACCTCCGTACATTTGTTTGGAATTGTCAAAAACGTGAATACGACCGCTTCTCCCCAACCCAGTGTCCCGGGCCTGAGGAGCCGAGTTGGTTTAAGGGTCGCTAACGGGAGCCAGCTGCTGTCTACATGTGAAGTCTGGACATGGATTGATTTCATCGGTCACAGTTTACACTAAGGGGCTTCCGTACGGCGGTCATGTGACTGCCAGTCTGAGGCGGGGGTCCGGGGCTCTTTCACATCACATGGAGGTGGAGTGAGAATGGAAATCTATCACGAGCCAGTAATTACGGCTGTAGCTCTAACCGTAGACTGTCAGAAATAGTGCTTACAGTGTACCAGATGTTCAGATGTTGACATGGATTTCGACCTGTGGAATTAAAAAGTCCAAAAATTCTTTTAAGGGGCGACAGTAGCTCAGTTGGTAGAGTGTTTGTCCACTGAAACATCACTGGTTGAACGGTCAGATCCACTGACCCACAGGTTGCCGGTGCGATTCCAGCGCCCACAGATGAGTACTGTCATGTCCTTGGGCAAGACAAGAGGGCCTCTGCACCGATCTGACTTGTAACATGGCCTGATGGCATCACCAGCTTCTCACAATGGACATAGATAAGTTTAAAGTCATTCTGTGGAAGCCTTCTCAGTAACATCCCGATAGATATAATCAGATGTCTGGCCCTCCACTCGAAATGTTACATAGTGCAACTTTAAACAACAAAAACATTGCTCTACTTTCTGATCTATGTTATAATGTTGTTTCCTCATCACAAACAGACCTGGAGTTGTGTTTTGTTTCATTCACACATGTTTAACACACAAACCCTGCTTATTTAGGCTGTGTTCTTCTCCCAAACTGAAAACGCTCTGTTCCACCTTGTGATGTCATGTGGTAATACAGGAAGTGCTTCACTGTACATACACCTTTACTAGAATCATTTGGATAATTTCAGCCCTGGAATTTCCAATCTCTACTGAACTAAAGGTAAACAGTAGCTGTTAACTTGAAAACTACCACGTCATGACATCACAAGGTGGAACAGAGCATTTTGAGCTTTGGAGATGTAGACAGACTAATAATAAATTGTTACTCCAACATGTGTCAGTGAAACAAAACACAACTCCAGGTATGTTTCTGAGAAGGAAACAACATTCTAACATGGCTTAAAGCTCACAAGAGTCACTTTTGTGCAATACAGGACCTTTAAACAAATCCGTATTTTAATCTTGTGAAGTTGCGTGTGTTTTTGTGCCCAGTCAGTCATGTGTCAGTGTCTCCAAAAATGCTCTTTCCAGTTAAAAATCTCGCTGTGGGAGGAACTCGTCTGTCCACACTCCCACCGACACGTCTCGCTGGGCCATAATCGACTATTTGTGTGAAGTGTTGAAATGCAGAGAATAGGCCTCTGGAATAGTTTGAATCTATGGAGACGTATTGCTTCAACACTGTCTATAGTGTGTCCATGTGTGATTGTACAAACGCCTTTACACTGTGGGGTGGCAGTTTACTCATATTAGAAGCATGTGTGAGGGGTTAAGGAAGTCACGTATATGCGGCCATCTTGGACTCGGCCGTTGCCAGAGAAATTAATCTTTTTGCCCGTGTGCTTTCAATGTTGAGATGCGGTTAATTGGTGAATATTTGCAAAATTTTAAGAATATTTCTGTGTAAATGAAGTTTTTTTTTTTTCCCGTCCAACAGTATTGCGAAGGATTGTGGAGAAAATTACACCTTTCCAAATGTTGAATCTTGGAGGGATTTTATATTCCCAAAACAAAAGACCTTTCTGGGTCCAGTTTGAAAGTTCCCTCTTAGGTTCAAAATCAGACCGCTGTGTGCTGTCTGGATGTAATTATACAGTGTTTTATCCTCTGAGAGTCAGGAAGTAATGCTGGTGTGCCGTTAGCATGCTAATTTTTGTTAGCATTACAGCCAATGGTCACATTTTTATATAGCGCTTTTCCACCTTCAAGGCACTCAAAGCGCTTTACCCCAAGAAACCACTCACCCATTCACACACCGGTGTACGCAGACACTGGGGGCGAGGTGGGTTAAGTGTCTTGCCCAAGGACACAACGACAGCATTCATCTATGGGAGCTAGAATCGCACCGCCAACCTGTAGGTCAGTGGATCTGAAAAGATCATCTAAAAGTTGTGAAATGTGCTTATAAAATCGACTAGTTCAGTGTTTCATGTTTTTTTTTTTTTAAGACAAACACACTTTTAAGTATGGATCCATAAGTGCCATAACCAATGCTTAAAATTACCCTGCGGTTAAACTGATTCAGCCTTTTCCCCATAACTGGTACAATGGGTCAGTGCCTTGGCAGAGGTCTGCTGTCTCCATACACGCTCTATTTTACAATTAATTTGGACATTTGCTTTGGAACTGCTTCAGAAAACTGTCAGTTCCGTCTCCCCTCTCTTCCTGGACGTGCTAATAGTGTTTAGCGTAACTTCACTGCTCTTTTGTACTATCTGCATTTAATTATACAGTGTTTTATCCTCTGAAAATCAGGAAGAAATGCTGGTGCGCTGTTAGCATGCTAATTTTTGTTAGCGTTACCATGACAGCAAAACTTCTCAATGGCCTCTAAAAGTTGAAATGTTCTTATAACCTTATTGTGGTGAATAATTAAGATACTAGAAATCTGTTTGAAAAGTGAGGAATAAGTTTGGACTACTGCAAACATTTTAAAATCGACTAGTTCTGTTTTTCGTGTTTTTTTTTAAAGATAAACACATTTTTAAGTATGGATCCATAAAAAAAATTACCCTGCGGTTAAACTGATTCAGCCTTTTTACCCATAACTGGAACGATGGTTCAGTGCCTTGGCAGAGGTCTGCTGTCTCCATACACGCTCTATTTTACAGTTAATTTGGACATTTGCTTTGGAACCGCTTCAGAAAACTGTCAGTTCCGTCTTCCCTCTTTTCCTGGACGTGTTAATAATGTTTAGCATAACTTCACTGTTCTTTTGTTTGAATTCGTCTCTTGTCCATTGCGTGTTGAGGCGCAGTTGTGTGTAATGGGCCCCGGGGTCGCAGTTACAGCGTTTAGAGCGTTCCTTGATCTATCACTTCTGGGATTAGGATGTGATTCAGTCGTATTGGAATGTTTTCTTTACAAACATTTTCACAGCTTGCCCAATTGTAACTCTTTTTATCCCGTTTTATTCGCCCATCCTTGTCTTTGCCTATGCGTTTTCATCCTCCCCTGTTTCCACTACTTCATTACAGAGCCAAAACAAATGCAGTGCCCCGAGTTGTGGAGGAAAGTCCTGCAGTCAGCACCAAGTTGGGCTGTGGTAAAGTATTGACATGTGCTAGTGGGATCTCTGGGGACTGAGGCAGAGGGAGAGTTAGCGAGAAAATGGACTAAAGTGTGTGAACGAACAAGGTGCCTGGAGTCAAATGAATGAAATCTGAAATATTCTGAATATATCCCAAAATAATACTAAATATGTAAGGCCTCCTATAGACGTTTATTGTGTCAAACTATAATGAAGACATACGTATACGTTCTCATAGGCTACCGCTACGGAGAAGATACAGTGATTTGAAACACTATACATTATGTGTTACTTCAAATAGTTTGCCGTAAATTGTAGCAGATATAAAATGAATCATCTGTGTTTAATATAAAAGGTGCTGGGACTGATTCTTTCTGTCTTAAAAGTGTGAAAATCCGAACTAATTCATTTTAAACTGTTTGCCGTGCTCCAAAGTTATTCCCCACTGTCCTAATGCGCCACTAACATCCTAATTATTCACCACGATGAGTTTATAAGAGCGATTCGCAACGTTCAGAGGCGAGAGCAGAGTTTTGCTAACAACGACTAGCATGCTAACAGCGCACCTCCTGGTTAACGAACCGCTAGACGCTTTTTAACGAGATGCAGACAGCACGCAGCAGTTTCATTTTGGTGCCAAGCTTGTGCAGTATAAATGTACGTGGGCCTTTAAGTTGTTTAAGCTGCTCAGCATTGGTCAACACTGAATTTATAGTTAAGAACAGTGTGTGTACAGTTTTCTATGTCTAAAAAAAGGCTAATTCTTCAGCTAGTTCTATCTGATCAAGGGCATCAAGAGAGAACAAATTTCCAAACGGGCCATTGGCTTAAACTTCCAAACCTGTTATGTGCAGTGGTGGAATGTAATGAAGTACAAGTAGTAAAGTACTGTACTTAAGTAGAAATTTTAGGCATTTGTACTTTACTTTTACAATTTTACAGTGAATAATTTTTACTTTTACTTCACTACATTTGAGAGCAGGTATCTGTACTTTCTACTCCACTACATTTTTGAACTGGACTGAAAAATAAAAATTCTTTTCATATATCTGTACTTTCTACTCCACTACATTTTTGAACTGGACTGAAAAATAAAAATTACTTTTCATATGATTTGAATGGTTATTTTTACCATGTTTGTGGTAACATCCTGACTAAAGTTTTCGAGCTGAAGCTTCAGCTTTGAGCAAACAATAATAAATACACAAAATTCATAAGAAAAATGAACAAATTGATTCATATTGGTATTGTTGACCAAAATATGTAGCATTTTAAATCTATATCACTACATTTACACTTAAACAAATGAACAACACTTACTTAAGTTGATTTTTTTCATGTGATACTTTTACTCGAGTAACTTTTTACCTCTGTATCTGTACTTTTCCTTAAGTCGCAAAATGGAGTACTCCGTCCAGCACTGGCGCAGTGTTATTCCGATCTGACTCGGTATGTACACACGGTGATAGAAGATAAACTCAGGTAGCCCTCCATTTAAACCAAACAAGAACGAAAGCAGTTGAATTCTACACTCCAATTTCCTTCACAAATTGCATCCGGGAGTGTTTTGTGTAAGCAGTTTTGGAGTGTAAAACCATTACAGAGCTGAAGGGACATTTAGGGAGTAGCTTTGGTCCACCCCCCGATAGCAGAGGCAGCAGATAGGCCTTGTTAAAAGTACAGACTTCCCAATCAATGCAATGGTTCCAATGGTGCGTCTCGCTGACAGCCCCACGCACGCTATCTGGACCCTTACAACAATCTGCAGACATAAACAAGGGCCTAATTGTTGGGGCCCTGAGGTTTGGGTCGGGCAAAAACACATGAAAAGGAGATCGGAGGCTCTTTAACTCACATTTAGGAGATTCGCAAACTTTCATTTCGATCGAGTGCGGCGTGTACAGGGGATGCTTAGTAAAAAGAAAGAACAGAGCGGTTACCAAAATGGCCACGGGGGAACGAAGTTGTAATCTGAGGCTTTAGCTTCTTGTTTGATCAAATAGACACGAGAGAGTTACAAGTTCGGAGCGTCCTGGAAATAAAATGAAAGTTTGTAAGTTGGGTCAAATTTGAAAATGACTACTGATATTGTTTTAAGTCTCGGTAAACCTTTAATCGCTTATTTTCAAGACGCCATATTGCTGATCAACCCTCGTTTTCACCTCCATCGGCATAAGCCCACCGTGACGTACTTATTTCATTCTTTAATTTTATTGTCTGAAACGGTGATGCGCGTAGGATTCGGCAGCGTCGCGTAGACTTGTTTCTTTTATTAAGTCGTTTTAGGTGAATATTGTGATATAGAACAGACACAAGCTTAATAGGTCTAATTTAAGGAGATGTTCTTTACGATTCTAACTCGTGACAGTGAAATTTGTAAATACCGCTGTTGATTTTGTTTTCCCATTGGACACTAGGGCCGTGAACGTTACACATTGGTCTGTTATGGGCACATCTGACATTGATGTGTTGAGTAGATAAAGTAGTCATGATAAATTGCTACAGAGATATACTTCGATAAACCATGATATTGAAACGGCTTTATGCCACTGATACAATAACAATAATGTAAGATAATCCCAGCAAACTTATTTTAAACAGGCAGTATCATTAAGTATCATTTTGTTCCATGAGCTGGAACAAAATCTCCCCACTTTAGAATCTCCTGCCTCTTTTATCAAGTCTCGGGCCACTTGAATTATTACCTGGGACATTGCTCTGTCAAGTATTTGAAAATCACAGGAATATCTTTTTATTGTAATAAAGTTTGAATAGAAAATTGTCTGGTGTTGTTCAAAAAAAAAAACTGAACGACAGTAGCTCAGTTGGTAGAGTGTTTGTCCACTGATCCGAAGGTTGGCGGTTCGAATCCCGTTCTCGTCTTAAACATCATTGGCAGAGCGGTCAGATCCATTGACCCACAGGTTGGCGGTGCGATTCCCGCTCCCGTAGATGAATGTTGTCGTTGTGTCCTTGGGCAAGACACTTAAAACACCTCCCCCCCAGTGTTCCTTGATGTAAAGCGCCTCGTGTGCCTTGAATGCGGAAAAGCGCTATATAAAAATGTGACCATTGACCAAAATAATCCTACGCTCAATGCAATAATAAAGGTTTTTTACCGTTTTTAAATTAGAAAAACAATTATAAGTTATCATTAGTGGCTCGTTGTCATGACAGTTTCTTACATTGCAGTAAATAGAATGAAATGACCTGTTAGTTTAATAGTTAACTAAAAATTAAAAACGACTGTAACTTTTCTTGGCGTCTCTCTGGATATGTAATCGCTTTGCGTGGAATGTTTCATACTATGGCATTAAACCGTTTATCCTGCCTCTATTGAATTACTGGTGTTTTTAGTGCTCCAAAATGCCTTGAAAAATATGCCTTCTTTTTAGGAATGTGTTCGCCTCTCCACAGATTTGACTGATAACTTGGCTTGGTGGAGTCTCCTGCTTGTCTCCAAGGAGATGATCAGATTAATGTCATATTGGGGAACATTAGCGAAAATAAAGAGCAACGAATAGTGACGATTTAGGAGTTTTACAGCCGTATTAAGAAAATGTTGATTTGTCCGTCTCTGATTTCGATTCGGTGAAGCTTTGGTCAGCCTCAAAGTGGAGAGTTTGAAAGAGTGGTTTGCCGATTGTGATTTTGTGTGTAATCTCCGAGCCTCAGCCGTATTGATCGCGGGGTCTTAGCCGCAGCCGCCTCCCGATCATCTCTTCATCTTGTTGTCTAAGGGCGTGGACAGGGGACACAGAAGGAGAGGAGAGGAACACACCAAAAACACTTCACACAGTCTGAATATGAGACATATTTGTGAGTTATTGCTGCAGAGGAATGTTATGTTTACCATTATTTGTGAATTTAATCTAGTGGTTCACAAATGGATGTACGTGGGCAGTCTTTTGTATTTCAAGTCCTGATGGGGCTTTTCCGGCCTGGTTTATTTCAGTTCAGTCTTTAGTCCAGGCCTTATCATGCTTTATTATTGATTGTGCTTAAATGTATTAAAATATTTAAATGCACTCTATGGGTCCTCTTTATTTGAGGGAGTTACTGCAGCCCTATACTCCACCCATCTCCTGCTGGCCGTGCCCAAAGCCAGGCTCAAGACCAGACGTGACTATGGACTCAGTCTTTAACGCAGTTTAAGACTAGACTGAAAACCCACCTCTTCGCCCTGGCATTTAATACTAGCTAGACAGGATATCTTTGTATTCTTTTGTACTTTTCCTGTGTATCTGATTGTCTGTATATTCTTTGTTCACTTTTATGTGAAGCACTTTGGTCAGCTGAAGTTGCTTTAAATAGGTTAGGATTAGGCTTAGAAAAACCTCTTCGCCCTGGCATTTAATATTATCTAGACAGGACAGGATTTGTGTTCTACTGTACTTTTCCTATGTATCTTATTATCTTTATATTAGTTTTTTGTTCACTTTTATGTGAAGCACTTTGGTCAGCTGAACTTGTTTTAAATGGGTTAGGGTTAGAAAACACCCTGTTTCACCTTGTGATGTCATGTCAAGATCCGGAAAGCGATAGTGTAATATGGGCCCTTTAAGTCTACTGAGCTACTGTTTTCCCTTTTTTCTCTGTTCAAGATCCGGAAAGCACCTAAACATGAACTGTGTTATATTTAGCCTTTGTTATTTAGCCACATTTTTAGATATGTGATTACAGTTGTTATATCAGCAATAAATATGCTCACACAGTATATGTCGTAGGAGTAGCATATACCAAATATCTAAACTTAGAAGCTAAAGAAACTTCGCTTTATTCTTTTCCATGCAAATCATTCTAGTTTGAAAGACTAATCAAGCTAATTAGCCTAATCCTGACTGAGTTCAATCACATTCAGAAGAGAATTGCGTCCACCCTCACCTAGCATATTGTTCGACGTCTCTCCGCCTCCAGCAAGGACTTCCAAGGTGGTTCCGATTTTGGATTCGCCCACTGCACATGTTTGCTCATTCAATTAGTCCATTCTAGTCGCAGCCTTTCTTACCCGCTCCCTCACTCTCTCACCCCCCCCTCCCCTCTGCTGTAGTTGTTTACCCATCACACGGAGGTCAGAGTAATCTCATGGTGTCGTGGGCCCGCACTTGAGAAGCTTGGACGCTCCTGCACATGACAATGTTGATGTGTTTCCTGGCGATAACTAACATTTGGCTGCACGGGTGCGTTTTAACTCGCTCCAGCAGGGAGAGTGGGGGAGAGGGAGACAGCAGGCGGTCTTGGAGAAGGCCTTTGTAGCCTCTGGTCATAGCGGTCTGACCGTGTTGTAGACGAATGAGCCATCACATGCTAACGACAGCGTGGCCACGTGTACGAAATGTGATGTCGTTTCAGCATAAACGTGTGCACACAGGGAGAAGGGAATTAATTGTGTTCAGAAGAGTCAGAGTGGCGCTGTATATAATCTACAGGTAGTCATTGTTCATTCAGTCCATACTCGGTGTTGGTAGGTTGCACAGCTGCACTGGGTGAACTGGCATAAGAAAGGCGGTCAATCTGTGCCATTGGCCCCTGCCACCATAACCGCATCCATACAAGACAAGAGGGGAAAAGTGTCTTCAAACTGTCCACTTCTGGGTTGCTGGACGATGACTCTAATGACTGAGCCACTGCTTTTAGTTTATATTGTATAGAATGTTGTTTTAAATGTATGCAAAGTGCTTAAAAGAAATGACTTATTGTCCCTATTGTACAATGTTAACTATTTTTCATAAGTAAGTAGGTATGGCAAACGAAAAATGTAATTCTGTCAACTGAACAAAAGTTTAGATCCAAGCGGCTTCTTCATTTCTGGTCGAGCGCTGGTGGGACACTGCCTTATATCTAACTAAAACACCAATTTGTTTACAGTTTTTGTTAGACCTTGCCAAGAAACAGAAACTGTAAACAAGTAGATATGTTAGGTCGTTTTCACACACGTTGGTGCGGTCTTTTTACTTTACTTTCGGGTCGACCTTGTTCACACACACCGCGTATCGTTTACCCCAAACACCATGAGCCACGTGAGAGTCCATCAGCTGATCGAAGAACTTATTTCTGTGGCAACGAGCTTCAAGTGAACAGAACGTAGTGAATATGTGCCCCGGCTTCCCCTATATGCGGCGGTCTTCTCTTTCACCTGTGAGGACTGTACGTGCCGGTGGTGGAGGAGAAAAAGCTTTTGGAACGACGCAGACAGACCCAGGAGGAGACTGTCGCTGATATTGACTAGATCCAAATCCCGATTCCAAGCACTTTTACTGTCACAACGGACTAGGTAGGTCATAGGTCGGTCCAAGGTCAGCCGCGTTCACACCACACTCGTTTAGGTCGACTCACTTTTAGGCCAAGATACCTGGAGGCACTGTGAAAACGACCTTAGTTTCAGTAGATATATATAAGGCAGTGTCCCACCAGCACTTGGACCAGAACTGAAGAAGCCGCTTGGATGAGCAGCCAAACGTCTCCACTCTAAAACTTTTATCCAGTTGACAGGATTAATCGCCCGGTGAAACCATACTGATATATATTTTAGAACAGTTTTATCAATCAATAAAAGCTCATGTTGAAAAGTTGCAAAGAAAGGAGACATCGCAACACGTTCAGACAGTTTTATTTTCATTTTCTGAAATACTAACGCTGTAAAATAACAAAAAAAAAAAAACCAACATTCCTGAAATAAACATTCTACACCACGTTGACACATCTCTCTTTTCAAACTGTCAGCGAACGCCACAAAAGCCTTTCTTCTCCGCACACAAAAGAGCTTGACTTGAATTGCCCTGCTGTGGCTTGATTATTCCAAATTAACCCCTAATCCTCCATAATGACTACAAATGGCCCGGGCATGTTCGCTTACAAATGAGTTCACGCACCACATTTCCACTCTGACGCAAACTTGGCTTTTAGCAGGATGCGAGGATGTGCTTTGAAATCAAAAGGTCGCTTTGCCCTTGTTTTTAAATAAAGAAAATAATGACGATTATTTTTTAGGAATTCTGCGCGTGTTTGACCTGTTGTAAACAGCTTTGTAATCCGTCATCCCGTTTTTTTCCAATTTTTTTTACAGAGTGAGTACATGTGAGTGTGTACATGGGCTTTCAATAGGTGCGTGGTGAGGTTAAAATTACTAAGTAGCTAAAGGTTTTCCTATTGTCTTTATTTCTCGCAAATGTCGTCCATTTTAGTCTTTTATGATGGCAATAACAACAATAATTATCAGAATTTTTCCCATTAAGACATATGTTT
>KN486999.1:0-16992 GCA_000787095.1 Periophthalmodon schlosseri | reverse complement strand
AGCAGTGTCGCATAGTCATTTTGGTACTAGCTACTCGTTAGTGTGATCTGCAGCTATCCATAGGAGGGGCCGACAGCCACACGCCTCTGCTATGATGACGTTTGCAGTGGTATCAGCTCCCACTGGGCACCACAGTTTTCTAAAGCAGAAGTCAGCAGATTTGTTTATTTTAGATGAAGCGCTGTGATTTAAAATGTGCAAATTATAGCATAATGATCCTCGGGTGTCATCGATTACAGGTATATACACATGCACATAGACATAAGACATAAGATCTTGTTTAAGTTGATGCCATTGTCTATTAACTGACATGACAAGAAACTCTCTTTTGAAATCATTGCCTTAGGAACCAAGGACTTGTACAATGAAACTAATAAACCTAATAATCAAAGCATTGCGAATTCTGTGTGAAAATGAAATTCTTTCTACGCATTATTCAGATCACGTCACAACATTTCCATGGGACACTTTGGAAAACAGATCCTTTCAAACTGGCACTTCAAATGGTCAAGTGCCGGGCGAGAGTATGAAAAATTCACTGTACAGCATCTTTGATTTTCACAGTGACTTTTAAAGCATCAGAAAAAGACATACCAAATTTTAAGGGTCCTGCGTAAAGAAAACAGATGGCGAAATGCAGTTAAATGTCTCATATTAAACTAGACCATGTGAGTTTTATTACGATGGCATTGTAAAATTCTATGAAACCTGCTCAAAAGGGACCAGAAATTAGTGAGTGACCTAATTGTGGACATACCTTTGCTGCCATGGATCTGAAATGTCCAGCTGGATAGTTTAAGAAGGGTCTGGGGGCGCGCAATGTGAAATACAAGGTGACTCACAAAAAGCAGCCATAAAACATGTGACAGAGTGCGAATTTGACCCTGTTTGAGGAGCAGTGGATCATTCAGCAATAAGAACTTGAACCCAGTAACCCAACTACCGTAAATCCTGTATTAATCCGTCTAATAACTCATAATTACTCTCTAAATACTTGTACAAGCTATTATGGATTAAGCTCAAGGATTTGATCACATACGGAGGGTTAGTTTAAGAGTGTAGAGCTATTCGAAACGTGACAAAGGTTCACTCCTCCTTAATACACATTTTGTTCCATTTATTGACTTTTCGCAATCAGTATTTACACACACTGGATCATTAAAAGTAATCCAAATGGGACCATCCCCTGTTGTTCAGAGTAAAATGGGAATGGGAAATAAAAATACAACACCCCTCCATAACTCCAACTCAACACTCAAATATGTCTTTCAAAGTTTTCAAACTCTTTTCCCTCCTGAGTAATTAAAGCTAATCATTTTCTGTTCTTTCGAATTCAGACTATATCTATCTTCATCTGAGTATAGTGTTGACAGGTGCTGAATTATTTGCCAGCGAGGCGGGAAAGTTCTGCTTGAAATATTATACATTTCTTACTCCAAGTATAGATTCATACACAGATTAATTCACAGAAATGTATAGAAAGTGAAAGAAGACCTATTGTGCCATATAGTTATAATCTATAACACCCGTGAATCATTATGTTATCATAATTTGGACATTTTAAATCACAATATTCATCTAAAACGACTAAAAGAAACAAGTCCACTGACGTGCCCAATGGGAGCTGACTAGTTGAAGTATGATTGCCACTGATATAATATAATAATAATGCAAGATAGTCTTCTCTCATCAGCTCCAATGTTACTGTACTACAACAAAAAATACCAATTTTTGTAAAGAAATTGTACACACGATAGATATTTTTTTCATTTGTAATAAAATGACTATGCAGCGCTGTTGAATCCTACGGTATCACCGAATTAAGAAGATAAAATGAGACAACAAAGTAAGTACAGAGCAGTGGGCATATGCTGGGATTGATTGGCAATGTGGCGTCTTGAAAATAAGCGATTAAAGATTGCTCAAACAAGCACGAATCACTCCAAATACAACTTCGAGTGAGGAAATAAGAAGGACAAACAACTAAAACATGGTTAAAAGCTCTAAAAAAAAAACGATTTTGCATAATAGGTCTGCTTTAAACAACCCATAGACCCTTAAATCAAACTTAACGAGCCAAACTACTCAACATTTTGAATTCTAGTCATTTTTATATTTTGGTTTTGCAGTGTTGTTGTGTCTGCCTTGTTAAGTGCGCAATATAAAGTCAAAACCCTCCCGTGAGTGACATAATGGAAGACATGTCTGTAAATAGTGTAAGCAAAATCCAAGTGCATAGAAATTCAGCCACACCATAAGTGCCTGACATAGAGATTGCATAACAGCTCATAAATAATACATGTGTGTTTTACATATGCAGCACACAGGCATATGGTGGGACCACTCTGTTCCTTTTTTGCTTGGCCAACAACCACAAGAGTATGGAGATGAGTGTGCAGATACGTACGCATGTCAAATCACAACTTGGACTGGAAAGTTTGATCCTCCATTTTAGCACTTTCTGAATGCCTGAAACAGAAACCCAGTGTTTGGTCATAGCTCTCTCTTCTGTCCAACGTTTAATCAACTGGATGTGTATGCGAACTTATAAACGCACCTGGTGAAAGATTGTTGGATGTTGTGTAAATGTGTTATTTCAAAATATTGCTTTAACATTGATTGAATGTGGAATGTTTCAATGGTAAATGCAATATTCCATTAACCTTTTTACGATTATAGTAACTTGTTTTCTCATTTGGTCCTTACACTTGGATACGCTGTTGTAGGACAGTGGATTTTAAACCAACTCAGGTTTACTGTTTTATTAAAGCATGAACAAAGTGTTTATTAAGAATGACTCACATTACTACTACTACTACAAGGTTAGGGGTATTAATTAAAGGTCCTATATTACACAAAATTGACTCTTGTGAGCTTTTAGCCATATTATAATGTTGTTACTCATCAAAATTAGCCATATTATAATGTTGTTACCTCATCAAAAACATACTTGGAGTTGTGTTTTGTTTCATTCACACATGTCTGAGTAACCCTTTATTATTAGTCTGTCTATAACTCCAAACCTCAAAAGGCTCTGTTCCGCCTTGTGATGTCATGAAGCGGCTGTTTTCAAGTTAACAGCTCCTTTTACCTTTTGTTCGATAGAGATGGGCAATTCCAAGGCTGAAATCATCCAAATGATTCTAGTGAAGGTGTATGGAGTTCACAAACACACTAGAGTACTCCCTGTATTGCCACATGACATCACAAGGTGGAACAGAGTGTTTTCTGTTTGAGAGACAAACTCATAGGGTAAATATGCAGGGTTTGTGTGTTAAACAGGTGTGAATGAAACAAAACACAACTCCGGTTATGTTTTTGATGAGGAAACAACATTATAACATAGATCTGAAAATAGTGTAATATGGGCCCTTTAAGTAGTTACTATAATTTTAAAACAGTTTTGATACGCACTGAATAGTCCAACTTATGCTGTACCCTATAAGTACATTTGGTACATTTGTAAAAGTAAACTGGAAGTCTGTACATTCAAGTCAAACCCTATACCATGAATGGACAAACCAGATATATAAATTGTAGGCTATTGCACCTGTTCATAAAGGCCAAGACTAAGTAAACCATTGACCACATTTGACGAAATAAGACTTGGATCAAGCTGTGCTCGCTCTCTCATCCTTGTGCATGACTTTTGTGCACCCATGTTCAGCGGGCCACGTTTGGTCTGATCAAAAGGAACATTAAAGCGACCTCTATTTCCTCCTAGTGATCCTTTTTTATTCACTTTGGTTTCTTCTCCAGCTTCGTTTAATGATGTCTTACTTGAGGGACTTGTATAAAACTTGAGCCCACTGGAGTGTCTGGAAGCGCAGATGAAACTGGTTTATTATTTTAAAAGAGGCAAATCTTCAAAGGTGATCAAAACAGAGGTGTAATTACGAAACTGCTGAAATTTGTTCCATTTTTACCCCAAATCTCTCCGCCTCCGTGTCCCCGCGTTCACCTCGCTAGCTCTTTTATTTTTTTTTCCTGAGCTGTCCTCCTTGTTACCTAGCTAATCCCAGCCACTGTCAAGATTTGAATGTTGCTTTCAGCGTGTGCCATATTTTTCAGCATTCGGCATCATTCCCCCCGGAGCCCGATAGACAAGAAGAGGAAGAGGGGAGGAGGAGGAGCTGGAGTGGAGATAAAATGATTCACACACTACAGATTACACACACACACTTATTGGCATACACACACTGTCTATAAGCTTCTGTTTAATTAGCGGGCGGTCTATCGGGGTGATCGTCAGTTCAACATAGTGAACTTTTCTAGAGATAACGGCGTGTTTAGGGGATGCCAGGATTAATGAACGAGGAGTAGTACAAACATTATAAAATCAAACGTCTTGTCCTGTGTCTTGCCCAAGGACGCACTGCCAGCCTGTGGGTCAGTTGCTCTCACCACTCAACCGACGATGTTTTGTGTTGAGAGCGGGATTTGAACCACCAAGCTTCGGATCAGTGGACAAAGCTCTACCATCTAAGCTACTGTCGCCCATCTAAAAGGTAGAGTGACTATAGTTTAATTACTTATACCTGTTTACCTTTCTTCTCTGCATCCTTATGTCATCTTATGTTTTTCTAAAATATACAATGAAAAAAGTAGTTTTGGATGAAAAAGGGAATGCTATAAATATTTATCCCAGGCAATCTTACTGAATATTCAAATATGCACATAGACATCTTGGTAAAAAGGGCCCATAAAGGAGAAAGAGCACTTGAAAATGTGGAGCACAAAACTAGCACTGAGAGGCTAAAGGCGATCATAGAGCTAATGGTGGTAAAGTGAGACAGCTGTGTTATAGTGAAGGAAATGATCATCTTACTGCAAAAGACAAACTGAACAGTGGCAACCTATTTGGGAGATATGACATGATATGAAAATTTAACATTGTCCCCCCACCCCCCTTCCCCCAGTTAGTTTTTGAGTTTGCACTGCTCATCCAGGCCGCTTCTTCTGGGCCGACTGCTGGTGGACACTGCTTTCTATCTATCTGAAAGGAGGAGCTAACTACAATGAAACTAACACCCCTGTTTGTTTACAGTCTCTGTTTGTTGGCTGGGTCTATTGGACTGCACTTTCCAAGGTTAAGTGTGAACTGTGCCTGAGTCATAGTTAGCATAATCATTCAGGCCACTAATGGGTGCTCTCACACCTATTAGCATATTGGCTACCACTATTTTTGATTTAGGTCTGAGGATGGAGTTATAAATAGGAGATAAATGATGTATAAGCCCCCATTCCTGTTCAAAGATGGATTTGAGGGGTTGTGAGTTTCATTGTAGTTAGCTCCTCCCTTCAGATAGATATAAGGCAGTGTCCACCAGCAATCTGACCAGAAGAGGCAGCTTGTACGAGCAGCAAAACTTTTTGTCCAACTGACAGATTTTTTTTTTACTACTATATCATACCTGGACAGCTGAGGGATTACACAGACATCTTATTATAACTAATAAAATGGCTTTCGATATACATTTCCTAAACATAAACAATGAAAAAATGTCTTCCTCCAAAGTCTGAACTCTGCTCCAAACCTCATACTTTTACTGACAGAGGATTGGCGGTGGGCCTCTTGAGAAAAAAGACCCAAGCTGATCATGGGCAATTAGAAATGACAGAATCTAGATTTTGAATCAAATTTGATTCCTTGCACAGCCTACACCGTAATCCATCCACCCAAGGAAAGATCTGTTGAAGCATATAATGATACAGTAATATAAGTTTGTTTACCCAGAATGCCAGTATTGCTTTTGTTTACTCTGAGAGCGTATCATCATTAAACCACAAAGAGGTCTTGCATGTGAAGGACGAATGCCTCTAAACAGAAAAAAATATTTCAAAGGAAGAACTAATAAAAGCATGTGTATTTATCTCCTCATTAGAACCCTATTTGACAATACTTTCTCTCTTCTCTACCACCTACTGCACAGCCATAAGTCTCTTGATGACACACGCCAACTTTTATTCAGTGGAAATTAATTCAGCGAGCAGTAAATTCATGGACGAACAAGCATCCTGATTTGCCCCTGTCAGCGAGTGGGTTGGTTCCCCCACAGTTATAATATAATCACATCCAATTACGCCAATGACAAAGCACTCCTCAGTATTCCGACAGCCGCGGAAGTGTCGTCTTACCGCCCCAACTTGGAATAAGCGATTTAAATCAACGGCTATCGTCTTGCAAATACTTTACCTCTCCTCCCACCAAGATTCACAAACCTTTTCTTTTCTATAACCCTTTGGTAGTCTGCAGAAGTCATCAGAGTGCATAGAATGAGAGGAAAAACTTGGGATATATTGATTGTCCTTCTGGTGGAGACGGGATTTCTAAACCAGCTAAGCACAAATGTATGTTTGAAGAGCTTTCAGATACACAGTAAGTATTTTACGCTTTTAACTTTATAGGTAGTGCAATGGAAGTGAGCGGTACTAAGTTGGAAAGTGGTTTTGAACGAACGAGGATTGACATTGTTCACAGGTTTCTGAAATACTTGACTACTCGCATTACACCATTATAATAGACTATTCATACGCTTTGCTTCAATTAAATGGGGTCATTGAGAATTGGGTTCAAAGTCTTGGCGGGAAGCGTTGGCCCTTACAATGACCACAGTGTCTGGACTATCTTAAACTGGATACAGTTATTCACACCAATGATTCACTGCCAAACAGGCCAGCATATTTATAATACCTTTGTGGTACTCGTATGAGCTACATATGTGTTGGCCTTGATGATGAAATACATTGTTTTGTATGTATAAAAATATGTAATTCTTACATACTTACAAATACAGGCTAATTTCAGTCAGTTTAATTTGATTGGAAGAGAAATACATATGCAGCTCGCGGTGCTATGCCTTGTCTAGTAATATGTGGATTTATTTCAACCTGACTAATCCTATATGTTGTCTGGTACACAGTACTAGAGCTGACAGGTATTACTCTCAGTATTGTAAATGTATACACTTTACTTTTTGACATAGACTGTAGTATTACAGATCGACCTTTGAAAATGTGAGAAGCACTTCTTCACTGTTGCCATGGTAATGGACTAAATGTTTAACTCTTTGGCTACAGCAAGATGCATCCTGGGGCCTCCCAGCCCCCATCACACCAGACTAAATTCCATTGTAAGATTTATAAATGCACACTGTTGAAACTTTGGATCAGACTTTTCTTAAAAGATCCATAAGGTTTCTACAAGGACAGAATAATTGACAGTCTCTTTCAGGTAAGAAAGAAGCCAATGACTGATGTAAATTCAGATAAACATGACCATACACAAAGAAAAGACACTGCAGTTTAATGAAACATACCTGGACCACGCTCTCTGAGTGTATGTGCATGCACCACAGACTGGCTTAATCTATTTAGACTCAACACATAACCTTAGATAACTCTTGGGCAGTTTATCTAATCTTTCATCTTTAGACCACAGTCTAGAGCCACATTTGCACATTTCATTTTCAAATATCTGTTTAACTTGGTCAATAAATATTCATAAACCATACTTTGCTTTGGTGAAAAGTGTTTTCCAATTGCTTGATATGGGTCAATGATACGGTACAAGAATTTAAGAACCATCAGAGCATTGTTTAATTAATTTGTATTAATGAATTCATTTAGATAATTGATTATACTGGATTGGTAATGTTTCTCAACTTTGTTGAATGGTGCCCCAGAACTTTTCTTTTAGTCAATGCCGAACCCTGTCAAAGGCCACATGAGCTCTGCTTTAAATTAGAACTAACCTTAAATCCAATTTTCTATATGAACTTACCGTTTAATGTCACCACAAGACATGGCACATGGCTCAGTCATTCACCATTATACATTTAACATATTTAAGATGATTTGGTATTGGATTTAGTTCCTTTGCCATTTTTTTGTCCCCTAAGAATTTCCACCCATTGCTGATTTGTGCTGCAGGTCTTTTTAAGGTCACCATGGTCCTCCCTTTCATTCTTCAAAGTTCAAGGACAATACAGAGTTTAAGAAAATATTTTTTGAAGATGAAACTGTAGTGTGGACTATAGCTGTGACATTCGATCAGAACGTCTTTAAAGTGCCCTGAAAATGTGCTGCTTTTGAACTGCCACAAATGCTCAAAATGCGGAGAAGACATAGAACCATGACTAAGACAGATCTCTGGCAGAAAAAGTATAAAGTAAAAAGATATTGCATTCAAAAACAGCACAAAATACTGTTTTCAGAGGCTTTGATGAGGAAAACCTGTTGAAAGGCTAGGATTGTTTTTGTACAATGGGCCAATCTAAAAAAAGAAGAAGAGAACTTTCACAGAGCTGTGCCAGTGCTTAGGGCAAATATCAGAGGAAAGAAATAAGAATAGACAAAGACTAAACACGAAAGTAACTAAACACGAAAAAAAAAAAAAAATAGTAAAAATATAACATAAATAAATAAGCATGTTTTTTTTTTTTTAATAAGTCATATTTTTCTAATTGCATTTGCCTGTGTAATATAAATTTTAAGTAATAGCATTTTACTTTCAAATACACATAACCGCATAATATATTATTCATTCCATTAAACCAAACCAGATGCACTGATATGTATTGAACTGGACATGGCTTGGCAAGTGTCACCTAAGGAAACCATAATTCCAGTTTCAGCATTACAACCTTTCAGCCAATGGGAAGCTGTCAGTGAAGCTTTGGTGGCCCCAGATGGTCAGTGATTGGATTAGACAGACCACCCACCAATGACAAGAGCTCCTATTGGATAAAGCTGAAACTATGGCACAATTGTGAGTCGTATTTTTGAGTTGGGCGTATTGTACAGGGGTGTTTTTGGTTTTCGTAGAATGTGGTGAAGAGGAGAGAGTTGGTGTTGTGTGCGTGAGAATAGGAGCCGCGGGCCGCTCAGGGCTGTCAGAAAAGAATACCACCCACCAGGAAACAAGCGTCCTGCTACTGTCTGAACCAGGCCCCCAATGAAGAGCACATTTTACTGATCTGACAAAGGCCTGGAAGATAAGACACTTGTTTTGTTTTTTAAAATTCCAACACTGAATAATATTTTTTTATTATCTATATTTTTTTTTTCTATTTTTTTCTGATAAACTGTAGCTTTTCTATTTACATTACACTTACTACACTTAATAAAGGGCATTCAAATATACAGCCTGATTTGTGTTAATTGTTTACAGAAATGTATTTTATAACATTAAAATAGAAGTTATATTTTTGGAAACTGAGATATTTTGAAACTCAAATGTTTATAAAAGTATAAAATTACAATTCAAATTTTCAGATATACTTTATTTTAACACAATGGCAAATCGCCCTCATTCCAACATTGCAAGTGAAAATTGTAGTTGGATTGTAAATCTAATTTGATGTGTTTTTGTGTGTCTGACGGAGCTGACAATATTAAGAAATATAACTTTTTTTTTTTTATAAAATAGGTTATTCAGAACCTGTTCCTTTGCATGTCTTACACTACAAAGAAATATAACTCTCATAAATGTAGAACACGTTTGAAAAAAAAAATAAATAAAGATGCTATCGTCATTAAATGCATTAGATATTTGTGTGTGAAGTTGTATGACTCGACTGTGTCTGTGTTTGGGCTGTGAATGAGGAGAAGGTTGTGTGAAGGTAGACAGAGGATTAGAGCACTTCAAAGCTCCGCTCCCAGTCTGAGCGGCTGATGCAAAATCGGCTTTGTGAGGACGAACAGCCAATGCCAAAATGTGTATCCCCAAATCTGGATCACTCCAAATATACTCAGGAATGGATAAAGTACTACGAAAACTTTTCCTTCAAAACAATACAACTATTACTCACATTAGCTAACAGCTTGTAGACTAGCTGAACATGTGTAGACATTGTTTGCAACTCCATTAACAACTACTTTTTATTTCCAGAGATTTTACTATTTATGGGTTTCACCTTCCTATTATATGGCGCCATTTTGAGGACGGTTGCTCATTCAAAAGATGTATTTTGTCCTGAAAACCATGCATAGGCCTACTGTAACATGTGAAAAACTTAACCTTACATCAAAACTTGAATAAAGCTTTACTGAGACAGACCTGCAAGTATGCACAAAATCAACATAATAGGGTTAGTTTTAATCCTCCTGGTTTGCCTTAACAAAACCAAATTTGAGCACTGGAAATCGTCTATAGCTGGACCTGCCTCGTGGAATGGTCACTGTCAATCCTAAATCACCATGACAACCAGACCATCAATGGGATAGATGTTTTTGGGCACACCCAGGATTACAAAACCTCCAATATGTCTCGGAGAGGAATCTGGTCACAGTCTCACCGCCTAAGCGAACCAATCTACAAACACCCATAAAACAAATGATACAGCAGCCAAAAGTGCAGGGCTACAGCTGATTTATGGAGGCGGAAGTGCTGTGGTCAGGCGGAGAGATTGGTCAGCGAGCAAATTGGGTGGCTTTAGCTGCACCCGCGGGCCAAGATCAACCTTTTAATCATAACCGTATGTATGCTAACACAGGTGATAAATGAGACAGAGGAGACAAAAAGGAGTATTTCCAAACCCTATGTCCTGCGTAATGTTTGAAATGTATCACAGAGAGAAGGGGGAGGTCAGTAATATCAGGATCTGTGAATTGAATTAATACAAGAGGAAACGACTGTTGGTTTAAGGACAAGTGGATTGTGAGATGCACTGGGGATACGGCAATATAATGTTTCCAGTAATATTCATCAAAATGTCAGAATATGAGCAAACTGGACTGAAGCGTTTACAACACTTAAGTTATTATATGAAGGAAAGAAGCATAAAAGATCTATTGAAACAGCAGTACAAATTACAGAGCCAAGATGGGTGGGAGGGTTGTTTTTTTTTTGTTTTTTTTTAATTAAGAAAATGTCCTTGTTATTCAAACTGTGTTATGGGATTATATAATTTTACTTTGGACTATAGCTATTGCTAATTTTGTGTTTTTTATGGTTTTAACTTTTTAATAGGTGTCTTCCAGGTTTAGTCTATCTATTAAAATATTGTACTCAAGTGCTCAAGTGTTACTTAAGTAAAAGTACAGATACAGGGGCAAAAAGTTACTCAAGTAAAAGTAAAAGTATCACATGAAAAAATCTACTTAAGTAAAAGTATTTAGGTACCCGTTTAAAAATGCCCTTTTGGAGTAAAAAGTAAAACTATTTCAGTGTATTTAAGTGTTTAAAGTCTTAAATGTAGTGATACGGATTAAAAATTATGCATATTTTGGTCAATAGTAACAATGCAAATCTTTTTTTTTTTTTTCTCATGAATTTATTATTGTATTTATTTTTGTTTGCTCAAAGGCAAAGCTTGAACTCGAAACCTTTATTCAAGATATTACCACGAACATGGTAAAAATAGCCCCTCAAATCATATGAAAAGTACTTTTCAGTCTAGTTCAAATGTGTTGGATTAGGAAGTACAGATACCTGCTCTCAAATGTAGTGAAGTAAAAGTAAAAAGTATACACTGTAAAATTTACTTAAGTAGAATTTTTAGGTATCTGTACTTTACTTAAGTACAGACTTTACTACTTGTACTTCATTACCTTCCACCACTGCTGACATCACCCTCATTCTCCCTGTCCCACCCATCTCACTTGCTCAATCTGTACCTCTGCTTTAATCCAGACCAGGTATACAAAAATTACTTTTTTTTTAGCTTTCTATCATATTATGTATGTCAGTTGTTCCCTCAATAAAAACCATGCCTGAAGAGGTTTTAGATGTCATCAGTGCATGTTTGAGTATTTTAGCGATCTCTCTCGGGCCCTATTCGAATCCTATTACGGGTTAGCTGTAAGATTCTGTCCAACGCTCAGCCCACAGGCCTACGTCACCCAAGCTCCCACACGATAACTCTCCATAAATATACAAAAACATGATACAAAACTGTACACTACAACTTCATAAACCTGATGCGATGTGCAGTAGTTTCATTAGTGGGATCACGTTAATTGTAATGCGATCTGAAGGGGGACTGAACATAGCATTTTCAAAACTATAAAAGGTAACATGGTGATCTAAATATGTTTAAATAAAATGTCTTAAATGAATATTGCTGTATGTATTATATTTCAAGAACTGTACTCAGAAATAATCCTAAGTCATACAACAGCATGCCTTTTTTGTTTTTTGTCTCTCACTCCCCTTTTTTCCTTTATAGTCATGATGTCATAGGTTCCATTGTAGACTGAACTAAATGTATACACGGTCATTGCATATATTTATGTAGAAAGCATGTTTGTGCCTTTACATGGGCCTGCTGGGTTCATTTCTGCCAAATCCCCTGCTTTGCTCCCGCTCCGGTTTCTGCCGTTCGGCCACAATAACTGGAAACTCTTACATGCTTTAAACTATTCCATCCGACTCAGGAAAGCTTGTGTAATTTCATCAAAACCACAACACAAACAGTTGTTGGCTGCAGAAAACAACTCCTCAGATCTGTACCCTCTCAGTCTGTGGCGTGGAGCACTTAACCCTTCTTACAGTATGCGCTGTAAATATGTGGAGGATAATGGTGTAACGGGACGGGATCGAACTACGACAGTTTGGGATTCTTGGTCAAACAAAATTATCATTGTTGGAAAGATTATGACAAGACAAAAATGCATTCATTCTTTGCCATCTTTTCAGGACAACCCTGGCAAAGCACATTACAATCCTTTGAGTTTTATTTGTTCTGAATAGGGGCTCACATGCAGGTACAGTGCCAGTCAATTAGAAACACGAAAATCCTCCTCATCGGATTATAGCAATGATTTGTTATAAATGAAATGTAGCTACAACATGTTTACGCTTTGGATATTAAAATTATAAAGCATGTAGTACTTTCAGTTTTTTTTTAGATCATCGCCGTGGTGTCCTTATATAGCTGCTCTATATTGCTGGAAAAATAGGAAAAGAGATTACTGCCTTTGTCCAATTCATTGTTCCAAATGTTTCCAAATTTGTCCTGAATAAACTTTGAGACAGCTGGTCGGAGAAAAGCATTCTGGGAGATCACGGGGCGTGTCTCATTTCTGCAGAGGCTGAGTGAAGAAATCTGGATTACACACCCATGTACCCATTTAAATATTACACTAGTGGCATACAAGTTGTTTGGATCACAGTATTTCAGATTTAGTTGGTGCCATTTTGTTCTTCCAAATTTAAAAAAAAAAAAAAAAATCCAACTTCATCCATCCATGTATTTTTCTTTAGAATAGAATAAAAGTATAGCATTTTTTTAACTTGTGAAATGTGATACTAGGACAAGTCTGGATGAAATAAAAAATTGTGTGAGCATTGTGTAAACAGGAAGGCATTTTTATAGCTAAAATAGTTGAGCAAGATATGGAAGATATGGAACATATGGAAGACTGAAATAAAAAAAGTATAAAAACATTTCTTAAAAAGTGTGCTGGCTCTTGCTCATTTAGAAAAAAAAAAAAAACAACAACAACAACAAAATAAAAGGAAACTCCCAGCAGCCTGTAGGGATGCCGTCTCACAGTAATACATCTCTGTCAATCCCACATTTCGCAGTATTGATTTCACTCAGACATGAAGAGAAAAGGGACATATTAAAGTGCGTGCCATAAGTCCTGAGGCTAAAGTGAAGTCATGTGGCACAGGGAGCCTCAGCTGAAGGCCCTGACCTTTCAGATCCACAAACGAATTTTCATTTGACATTTAACGAGTCACTGACTGTAACCTAACCCCAACTTAAATTAATGGGAATGTAATTAAATCAGACAGAGGAGAAGCTCAAATAAATAAATACATAAATATAGCATTCCTAGCATCCTACTTATTCACCACAATTAGTTTATGAGCACATTTCACAACTCTGAGGCCAGAGCCGAATCTGGCCATCATGACTAAAAACACCATGCTAACACTGCACTTCCTGGATTGTGGACTACGAAAACGCCTTAAATTTGACTTCATTACATTTACATGTAATGGGTGCTCTTTATTTGAGGGAGTTACTACAGCCCTGTACTCCACCCAGAGCCCAGCTCCTACTGGCTGTGCCCAAAGCCAGGCTCAAGACCAGAGGTGACAGAGCCTTTTCTGTGGCAGCGCCCAGACCATGGAACAGCCTCCCTCTGCCTGTCAGATCCTCTCACGCAGTCTTTAACGCAGTTTAAGACTAGGTTAGACTAGATTTTTTTTTTTTTTACTTTTATGTGAAGCACTTTGGACAGCTGAAATTGTTTTATAAAAATCGAGTACAGCTGTTTGAACTTATTGTAATAGCGCTCTTACAATGCCTCCACTACACTGTAAATATTGTTACTTTAGCTTAAATCCATCTCATTTTCATCCACGTACTAAAGGGGTATTTCCAGGCTGCAGTACCTATTACAGTAATATGTGAACTATTTGTACTTTGAGGCAACAATTTCCTACTTACTCAGACCAAGTAGGGGACCATTTTAACCACATATTTGAGATACCAAATGTCATACTGATGATAACACCGTTCATTTCACCCAATGGGAGTTTAAACTTTCGCACATGTCGGAGCTCTGCGTGTGCCCAGCTGCAGGTAGCCTCCTGAACCGGCCCGCGGTGATTGGCTGTGACTACCGGGGTCAGGGGTCAATTTGGGGTCGCTCCAGGGTCAAGCGTGTGGTCCAATAAAACAGCGGGACCTCCAGATCGGATCCGGACGGTATCCAGGCAACAGGCTCCGCCCCCCACCCCCCTCGTCGGTCTCAGGGTCCAGTAGTGATTGAGTCTGCGGGGGCCTATTCTCTTCTCATCAGCGCTCAGTCAGCTGCTCTATAACTTGGCCCAAATGAATTAACATGAACAAAAGAAGAAGGCGGTCTGAGGAGGCCACTACAGTCACAAGCAAATTAAACACAATGTTGAGTGCGTCGACGATGGGGATGAAAACGGATTGGCTTTGTAGAGATTTTAAATGAAAAGCATGTTTGTTCTTCACAATAATAACACGCCATATGTACAGTGTGTGCGATTGTATCTTAATGACACAGGCAAAACAAAGGCCCTGAGAGAGGCTGTTTACACTGGCTGTCCATATGTGAAATTTAATAACGAAATATAAACGTTATATTTCTTTATGATTATTAAAGACATTATAAAGCCCCGATGAACACCACGTCAGCTGAAATAAAAGACTTTTAACTTACTTCAGTATGGTGGTGTTGTTTTCACCATAAATATACAAAAGCAAGATACAAATCTGCACACAACAACTTGACAAACCTGATAACGAAGGAAAAGTAGTAAAGTACTGTACTCAAGTATACATTTTAGGTGGATACTTTTTACTTTAGTTCACTACTGACAAACCTGATAACGAAGGAAAAGTAGTAAAGTACTGTACTCAAGTATACATTTTAGGTGGATACTTTTTACTTTTAGTTCACTACATTTGAGAGAAGGTATCTGTACTTTCTACTCCACTACATTTTTGAACTGGACTCAAACATGAACGTTTTTAGGTTTTTTTTAAATTGTTTGAAAGCTGCGGAAAAATCTGAGAATTTATTCTTTACACTTTCATAATGTTAGCAAACAAAAATATACAAATAAAAACAGATAGGAAAAAAACAATCAATCAAATCTTTATCAAAATCAGTACATTTGAAGCTTCATAAAACCTTAAAATCTGTGTGAAATACTTTTACTTTTTACTCTTTAAGTAAATTTCCGACGGGTACTTTAATACTTTTACTTAAGTAGATTTTTTTATATGATACCTTTACTTTTACTTGAGGGTGTTTTTTTTTTTTTTTGCTCCAGTATCTGTACTTTTACTTAAATAACACAAATTGAGTACTTTTTCCACCATCAACAGGGATGCACGCTAATTGTAATGTGATAGTGCTCTGAAGGGTGAGTGAGCGTGGATAGCAAAGAAAGGGAAGACTGAAAGCATCAAATAAATAAATAAATAAATTAATTAATTAATTAATACATTTAAAAAAGACTAGTTAATTTTAAATTGTCCAGGTGGTCCAAAGTTGCTCTTGACCTTCCAACAGCATTTCTAGCATCGTACTTATTCACCACAATTAGTTTTTTGGGGTTTTTTCAGTTTTTTTTTATTTCAATTCAAGTAATTTCATGAACAAATACAGTTTTAGCACAAAATAATCTACTGAGGTGTGTTGCTTAAATCACTAAAGAAAATTCAGCTCCAACATACTTGCCATTATGTTTATGAGATTATGCAGTGATCATTCCTTTTATCAATATTTACTCCAAATTCCTGCTCTGGTTAATTACTACATATACGACTGACCTAAAGCCACATTTGAGGTCAGTGTGGACATGACCAAATGTGTCTGCTGTTTAAAAAGGAAATACCAGTGAATCCAATCTGACCTTAATCAAATCTAAAGCTGCAGGAACGCACTGAAAACCTGATGCAATCTCATTATGATTCTCAGCCAATGTGTTTTCAAGCTATTCAAATAAATCATGATATTAGAATAACACATGAGTGGAATCTAATAATGTCCAGTGAATTACAAAGTGATTTTAAATGAAGAGGAGTCAGCGTCGCTAGGATTACATGCTTAGTGAGATCCAATAAGGCGTTGTATAGTGTAATGGGAAACCACAGAAAAATCCATACGCACCACATCATCTGATCAAAATGTCTGCTCCCTGCTCAACATGACTCTGTTAAAACTATTGTCCTCCTGCTAATACGGAAATAACATGGGGATTTCACAGGGCTGAGAGCCAGAAGAGAGTCTGCAATTAAAAACATGCTAAACCACCATGAAGGCACGTCATTAACATGGTCTGATGACACCAGATATTTCACTTATATATATAATCAGTTAGTGACAAAAGCATGGGATTTTGGCTACAGTGAATGTGGACATTTATACATAACAAACAAAATGTTTAAATGTTTAATTTACTTATGTATTTATTTTTACTACTTTTTACATTTTAGATACATTTGAAAGACATCAAATATATGAATCAAAATATAAGGAATTATGTAGCAAAGA